>JAWPHD010001634.1:0-304906 GCA_037043455.1 Cyrtodaria siliqua
TATGTGTAATTTAGTCATTGTTTATGGAATGGCTTGCTCTGGAAAACTTGACTTTTTGGCAAGTTTGTGTCAATCGTGATTTAATATTAATTTATTTGATGATTTAAGGCAGTTGGGAATAATGCAAAGCTGGGTGGCTTGGATTATTTATGCAAAGCTTGGTAAAAACTCTTCTATACTTAAAAGAACATCAGCCGTTAACCAGTGTTATTTTTTATCAAAAGTATTCAATATAGGCTGTGGTAGCCTTGAAGGAGATACTTTGTCTCTGTACATTTTTATCTCTGCTGTACAAAGTATAAGAGAGCCTTTAGCCCGCTACATATATATAATGGACTGTTCTTTCTTTGAATTAAGACCATTCCATTTATGTGACAAATGGGTATTTTGGGGGAAATGACTGATCAGCAGCCAGACATTTGTAAACCCTGATCAGCCTGCGAGTTACTCACAGGCTGATCTGGGTTTACAATGGACACAGTGGCTGTTATAGTCTTGCTTAGCGGTTTAAGGGTTAACATAATGCCAGTACCTAGATACCTCCGCCCTATTGCTGATGTCGGAGCATAGCTTGTATTATAATACAGCAGCACATGCGATTGTTTGTCGGAGGTATCATATTGGTTTGATTGGTTGAAATGGTTAAATGATTGACAACTGGCATGATGGTAATTTTGTCAGTGTCCCTCTCCACATTCGGTTTTGCATATAACCTGTGTTTACGTCTGTATCTTCTACTTGTCCTACCCTAACCAAGCTCAGAGATGAGCTTTCTTATACCGAGGTTCATATAATCCCTGGTCTGCCACGGAACCAAAATTGTGACTGTAAACTGGGCTTTAATTGTAGATCAGAGTTGCAAGCGAGTTGTTGTATATGTCTTTATCTCGTACATTACTTGTCCAAGCTGAAGGAAATGTTGGCGTGGGCTCCTGTATAGTATTATCTAGAGGATGCAGTGGCTTGGGCTCCTGTATAGTATTATCTAGAGGATGCAGTGGCTTGGGCTCCTGTATAGTATTATCCAGAGCGTGTGCTCCTGTATAGTATTATCTAGAGGATGCAGTGGCTTGGGCTCCTGTATAGTATTATCCAGAGCGTGGGCTCCTGTATAGTATTATCTAGATGATGCAGTGGCTTGGGCTCCTGTATAGTATTATCCAGAGCTTGTGCTCCTGTATAGTATTATCCAGAGCGTGGGCTCCTGTAGAGTATTATCCAGAGCGTGTGCTCCTGTATAGTATTATCCAGAGCGTGGGCTCCTGTATAGTATTATCCAGAGCGTGGGCTCCTGTATAGTATTATCCTGAGCGTGTGCTCCTGTATAGTATTATCCAGAGCGTGGGCTCCTGTATAGTATTATCCAGAGCGTGGGCTCCTGTATAGTATTATCCAGAGCGTGTGCTCCTGTATAGTATTATCCAGAGCGAGGGCTCCTGTATAGTATTATCCAGAGCGAGGGCTCCTGTATAGTATTATCCAGAGCAAGGCTCCTGTATAGTATTATCCAGAGTGTGGGCTCCTGTATAGTATTATCCAGAGCGTGTGCTCCTGTATAGTATTATCCAGAGCGTGGGCTCCTGTATAGTATTATCCAGAGTGTGGGCTCCTGTATAGTATTATCCAGAGCGTGTGCTCCTGTATAGTATTATCCAGAGCGTGTGCTCCTGTATAGTATTATCCAGAGCGTGGGCTCCTGTATAGTATTATCCAGAGCGTGGGCTCCTGTATAGTATTATCCAGAGCGTGGGCTCCTGTATAGTATTATCCAGAGCGTGTGCTCCTGTATAGTATTATCCAGAGCTTGTGCTCCTGTATAGTATTATCCAGAGCGTGGGCTCCTGTATAGTATTATCCAGAGCGTGGGCTCCTGTATAGTATTATCCAGAGCGTGGGCTCCTGTATAGTATTATCCAGAGCGTGGGCTCCTGTATAGTATTATCCAGAGCGTGGGCTCCTGTATAGTATTATCCAGAGCGTGTGCTCCTGTATAGTATTATCCAGAGCGTGGTAGTCCATACAATTTGAAATAAGCCAAAATCAATTGAATGTAAGGCCATAATAAATTAATTGCTAGATTCTCATCCCCGCCCGCCCCCGTTTTTTATGCCGCCCCAGTAATTTTATTTCTTCATAAAAAAAAAAAAATTAAAAAAAAAAAATCCTGAAAGTATGAAACACTATTAAAAATGTGTTTTCAATCTTGGAAGTACTCAGTAGTATGTTTTACTATTTTTGCCTTGTGCCGAGGCCATTTTCCATTTGTCGTATAAAATAAAATTCCCCTCCCCCCCTATTTTATTTAACTTTGGATGAGAAACTAGCAATTAATTTATTATAGCCTAAGCTTAAGCTATTGTATATTTGTGTGTGTATCTTTAACATCTCATCTCAGGTGTAGAAAAGTTTGGATTGCTTTCAAGGGCACAACATCAAAGTCAAGGTTACTGTTACTAAAAGAAAAAACATATTACAGGTTACAGTTACTATGAATAGAAAAATAGCTGTAGTTAGGTTAGAAGTTTTTACTTCAAACTTCATCAGCAGAGCTTAAAATAATAAATTTGATTACTGTGCTAAACTAAGATGAATGTTTGAATAAAATGTACTTGTTCTGTCCTTGACTAATGGTTACAGATTATATTTGACTGTACATATTCAATGCTTTATTGTAATGTACGAGTGTCAGTTGAATATATAATTTGGTATTACCTATTTTGTAGGACAACAAATATCAGATGAAGGTGTTCCTTGGCTTCACAGAACTAGAGTTAAAGAAAATATTCCTTACCTACCCTACACTGTTCACCCTAAGTAAGTAGTACTGTCCATGATCTACCCTACACTGTTCACCCTAAGTAAGTACTACCCTACACTGTTCACCCTAAGTAAGTACTACCCTACACTGTTCACCCTAAGTAAGTACTACCCTACACTGTTCACCCTAAGTAAGTACTACCCTACACTGTTCACCCTAAGTAAGTACTACCCTACACTGTTCACCCTAAGTAAGTAGTACTACCCTACACTGTTCACCCTAAGTAAGTAGCACTGTCCATGATTAAATTGATCATGAATAGACTATTGTTTGGGGCGCTTGTTTCAGCCAAAGGTTTTTCTGCAGTAACTTGAGCAATTTAAATAATACGTACATCAGTTACATACCACTAGAACTGGTATTTTTATTGGTAAATAAAACTACTTTACTTTTGAAAATCGGTTGAGAAATTAATATTTTAAAGTCAAAAGGATTTTTTGATGGGGCTTTCCTATGTGAATTCCTTGTTGGCGGGACAGCAGAAAACTAAGAAATTTCAATGACTTCAGTTTAAGCTTTCATATTTTGCTATAAAGCTTTCAGGGTGTCTTCATTTACGAATATCCAACAATTTATGCGGGCATAAATTTAAGAAAATCACCAATTGCTACTATTACAACTGTCCCTTATTACTGAAGCAAGAAATTCAATTGCCGTCATACTTGTTTGCCCAAAATACGCAATAGGTGCAACATACTAGAAAAAAATTGAAACTAGAACGAATTCGACGGCGCGCCATCGCAAATACCCACATTTCACACAGACCAACCCACCACCACACACACACATACAGGAGAACAACATATTATTATACATGACGTAATTTAAAAAAAAAAATCATCCCCTGATACCCTCCCCACACCACCCACCTCCTCCAACCCCAACCCCCAGAGAAGACGACCTTAGTTTTAAATAATAAATCATTTGACATGCTGTGTATTTCTTTCATAGATGACTATTATACCAACTAATGTGCAAAAGTATGGAAAAATAACACTGTAATTGAATTATTAGTGTACATTGTATTTGATGCCCCTTCCGCAAGGCTCCCACCGATAAAGTAGGAGGAAACAAATGTATACAGTGTAATCCCATCATCATAATGTTTCATTTCAGACATAATTAATAAAAATGCAGACGTCCGAGTTCGAAATAATAAAATCGTTTGATATGTTGTTTATCTTTCCCTGAGGGCCCCTGGGTGTGGAGCCATCATCATAATGCTTCATTTCAGACATAATTAACAAAAAAAATAATCCCGATTACATACACCAAGTTATGTGCAAAACTATGGAAAAATGACAGTGTAATTGAATTTTTAGTGTATACCCCTCCTCCCCCCCACCCTCACACTGAGGGCCCCTGACTCGGAGCCAAAAATAATGTTGCTCTTGCACGCCATCATCATATGGTGAAGTCATACCCTAAGTTTGGTTAAATTCCGTTCAGGGGTTTAGGAGGAGATGCGGTATGGGACAGACAGATGGACGAACAGAGGCAATTTTAATATACCCTGTTTTTTTCAAAAATGTGGGTATAATTATACAGTATTGAAAAGTAGGACTAAACTTATTTCCATCAGAATATAAACTATGTTGATTATGCTTATTTTCAGATAAAAACACGGTGCTGAAAAGATTCGACTATTTACACAATGTTATGGGAATACCGCATTCACTGATTGTGAAATGGCCTCGAATATTGCGGACACAGATACAGCGTATAGAAAATAGGCATAGATTTCTAGTGAAATGTGGGGGCGCGCAGTACGACCCGTTGAATCCCAACTATGTGTCGTTACAGTCGCTCGTTTCCGAAACGGATAATATCTGGTGTGTGGAAATTGCTAAATCGTCTGTCGCTGAATTTGATCAGTTTCAGCGGACTATTTGAACCAAAGTCGTAAAAATACAGTATGTGAAGTTTTTCCGGATTTTCGTGCAGTGAAATTAAACAGGATTTAAAGGGACTGGAAGTGATCTGGGAGTAATTATCAAGCATTGAAATTAGCAGCTGCGTTCATTAATCCAGTATCGTTTTGACTATGACCCTGCTTGCATATAATTAATTAGGTAATGTTAAATAGGTTTAAATATATTATTGATTCTTGTCATCAACATTTTGCTTTTAGCTATTCCGAGTGATTATTAAATATGCAGGTTACCTAGAAAAACAAGCGGGATGCAGTAGGCAGTAGTTATAGCAACATATTACGATCTTGACATATTCACTCATCAAAACCAGTTCAACGTCTACAAAAGTGTCTTCTTTTTTTCTTTCTCCTCCCTTATTCAATAAGCTGAACATTTTATTTTTTTTAAATTCATTGTCGATTTGATTTTAGAAATAATAAAATATAAGGATTAAAAGGATTAAAAAAAGTGTATAATAATGTTTTCTCATCAAGTAAAATTGCTTTCAAATTCTTCGAAACTTTGCATATGCCTTCATTATCATCAAGGCATCAGGTTCGGTAACTCTATATTGCATTTAGCAAAATTATGGCCCTTTTAGGCAAAACACGGCCGATCGGCAGACTTCCTTGGAACATTCACTTACTTGAACATTTTTGTGTCGCCTTTTCGAAAAAAATGCGATACATATGGATCACTTTGTCGTCCGTCCGTCACAAAACTTAACGTTGGCTATAACATTTTTGTCTCGCCTTTTCGAAGAAAAAAAGAGACAGGTGTTGCTTTTCCGGCGGCGAAGGCGAATGCGTCAACGTTTAAGTTTTGCGTTTAGGTCATTTTTTCACAAACTTTATGTACTAGACCTTTTAAACTTTGCTTATAGTTGTATCTTGGGTGGTACATTGCAACGTGACAAAGCAAATGTGGATGTGACCTGGACCCTCCAAGCAAAGGGCAGATAACCTTATAATATTTGCCATCAACTTTTGCATTTAGGTCACTTTTTCACAAACTATGCACTAAGACCTTTCAAACTTTGCTTATAGTTGTATCTTGAGTGGTACATTGCAAAGTGACAAAGCAAATGTGGATGTGACCTTGACCCTCCAAGCAAAGGGCAGATAACTTAAAAAAAATTACCTTCAATACTTAAAAAAAATTACCTTCAACATTTGCTGTGTTTAGGTCAGTTTCTCATAAACTTTATGCATTAGACCTTTCAAACTTCACTTATAGTTGTTTCTTGGGTAGTACATTACAGTGCGACAAAAACAAATGTGGATGTGACCTTCACCATCCAAGCAAAGGGCAGATACCTTTAATTGTTACATTTACATCACTTTCTCATGAACTATAATTATGCACTAGATGCTTTAAACCTAGTTTATTGCTTAATCTTTAGAAGACAAACCATTCTATATAGTTGTGGGTAGTGCATCTTTTAGGACGCACGGATTTCATCTATGAACTTGACCTACTTTTGGAGCTGTTGATTTTTGTTTTGATGTTTTTGTTTTGTTTGTTTTTTTGATGTTTTATAGAATGGCATTTTGTTTTTAAACAAATACACTTAAATGTCGTCTCAGCAAACTATAAACTCCATTGTTTTTAATTATTAAAATGTTTACAAATTTTCATTTAAAGACATTTCTATAGATTTTTCTACATAAGAGATTTTTTTAAAACTTTTTGTACAGTTAGTCTGTTATATATATAGACAGAAAATGCACAAATAATAGTTGGTCACCATAATTGTTAAAATTTTAAAAAATAATGTGTAATGCCACCGTCATGTCAATCTGTCCAAAACGTTGAACTAGTCCATGAAATAGCTAAATAAGATATTTTTGAAGTTTAATCATTTATTCATTGGTCACAATTCTGCTATAATTGTATTAAATTAAAGAACATTTAATTATAATAACATTTAAAGCTCACCTTTATGTAAAACCTATATTTTTTTACAAAATCTGTTGAGACCATTACCACAATTTATGCGCAAATTAGCCCATAATGATACAATTTCCAAACTTGCACAAATTGTTCATATTAATAAAAGCTTGGACAAGTACAAAAACCAGCCAGATCAGATTGTTAATTCAATCATTTTATGACGATAACAATTAAATAGTGTGACATTCAAATTCGATCAAAGGCATTTAATTCCCTCTCCCATTCATTTATATTCATTTCAATACATTTTCCATCCCTTTCCTTACAAAGCTGCCCCTAACATGCTTAAAGTAAGGCTCAGTTTGTCTCCTCTATGGAAATATTACATGAACCAAGGTATTTTGACATCAAGACATTGTGGCACCTTGTCTGAATCTTCAGAGTCAATGCCATACACAGAGGAAAATACAGCAATGGGGGATATGGCTGTCTCAGACTGCAACCTCTTGGTTGTCTTAAACTGAGTATTTCGCTCAGGGCACGAAAATTCCACTCATCCGCTCGTATTGACGAGTGAAATTCGAATCCGGACGAGTGAAACTCATGAATCGGTCATCCGAGAGGACGAGTAACATTTCAGTAGAAAAAAGCAACAAAGAAAATAGTTCTTACATAGTTTATTAAGCGATTAAATAATAGTCGCAACTCTGTTTATTCAGCGATAAAAAGTCAACCGGATATTGGGAAATTGACGCATTTCTGTTTTGGGACATTCTAAAATGCGGCTCCTGTTCTAATTTCACAGAGCGCGACCATTACGATATTTGATGTTATACAAATTACAATTTCACTGGTGAAATCTTTAAGGGCCCTAGTCAGCTTTTAGGTTACTGGGGCCAGGGCCTTCAGGAAGGGGAATTGCAAAAAGTATGCTGTTTTTTTTCTGTATTGGAGTTCAACATTTTCTAATAAATAAATGTATTTGCTTTTTTATGAGGGGGATTTTTCACAGGAAAAGCGGGAAAATATATACCATGCCAGAGTAACTGTAATGGCCATGGTCGGACTGTAGTGAACTATAGAATATGAATATGAATATAGTTATCTATAATACTGGTTTGCATTGATTTATATTAAAAAAAAAAAACACATTATGATGTTTCCCTTTGTTTTATTTATATATAATAGTGTTAAATGATGGTATCTGACTACTTTGACTTATGAACTTTTACAATCAGAGCAGGACGAGTAACATGTCAATGCCACTCGTCAGGACGAGTATACAGTAAAATATATTTCGGCCCCTGTCGCTGTTTACCACTTCTGCACCAATGTGAATCTCGGGTCTTCTTGAAGGATAATACAGGAAAGAACTGTAGTCCTTAAAACATTTAAAACATTTATGTGGTGTTAATATATTTCACACTGTGATGGATGGACATGATCAGACTATATTGTTGTGATGTAATGTTGTGGAACAAACACAAACTTTTTTTTTATGCCCCCACCACCAAATGGTCCGTCCGTCGGTCTTCCTTTCGTCCATCCGTCATGAAAGTTTGTGTGTCTATCTCCTCTCATGGCCCCTTTTTCGTCGTCAAATTTTACGTAAAAATATCTTGTGTGTCTATCTCCTCCCACACTTTTCAACCGATTGCTTTGAAACTTTACAGCATACTTACCTATGATGTCAAGATGTGCATATTGTTTCGTCGTCAAAATCATTATTACCAGACTTACGGCCCTTTTCATCAAATTTTATGTTAAAATATCTTGTGTGTCATCAAATTTTACGTTAAAATATCTTGTGTGTCTATCTCCTCCCATTGTTTTCCTCGTTTCTTTTCAAACTTTAGAGGATGCTTACCTATGATATCAAAATGTGCATATCGGTTTGACGTCAAAATCGACCCAGTATTACCAGAGTTACGGCCCCTTTTTTGTCAAATTTTACGTTTTACACTGATTGTTTTCATTGTGGGCATCTGTGTCCCATGGACACATTTCTAGTTTATTCTTGTCTTTCGTTTCAAACAACCATGTGTAATATCACACTGCATTTGCGTGTGTGGCATTCCCCCCACACTAGGGGAGACATATTGTTTTTAGCTTGGATGTCCGTCTGTCAGTCACAAGTCGTGTCCTCTCCATATCTCTTGAATCACTTGAGGGATTTTGAAATAACTTGCACAAATGTTCGTCATATCAAGATGACATGCAGAGCGCAACTTCAAGCCACGTCCGTTCAAGGTCAAGGTCACATTTAGAGTTCAAAGGTGATATGCACTATATTTCATGTCCTCTCCATATCTCTTGAACCGTTTTAGGGATTTTGAAATAACTTGGCACAAATGTTCACCATATCGAGATGACATGCAAAGCGCAACTTCCAGCCACGTCCGTTCAAGGTCAAAGTCACACTTGGAGGGTGAAGGTCATATGCACTATACTTCATGTCCGCTCCATATCTCTTGAACCGCTTGAGTGATTTTGAAATAACTTGACACAAACGTTCACCATATCGAGACGACTGAGAGTGTGGGGAGAGCCATATGTTTTTGTTACAAAAACAACCCCGTCTAGTCTTTTGACGCTTTGGTTAAAGTTTTTGTTTTACCTCATTTTTCAAAAACGAATTGTCCAAAAGCTTTAAAACTTGGCACGCATGCTCATTATCATTACACAATGTTGTACAACAAGAATCATAACTCATTCATTTTGTAATACAAACTAATGGATTCAATCACACAAGAAGACTTCTAAGTCCAGTGTTGAAACTTTGTCACTTTTATAAGTATTGCTTTCTCTTCAGCAATACTCTCTTAGATTGGCTTGCTTCTGTCTTTCTTCTGATAAGCATCTTTTGTGATGGTAGCTGCAGTTTACTTGATTTAAACATATTTTATTTCTCATTCTTTTTTATACACATTTTGGCAGTTATGTCCCTTTTTATAAAATGTTCACCTTCGACCCAACCAAGCTCATAGCTGAAATTAGCTAAGGGCAGGCGACACAAGTGTTTCGTAGAACACCCTTCTAGTTTGGAAATAAATTTACAGGGTAAAAAGGCACACAAGGATGCATTGGTGATTATATTCTTCAGTTTGATCCCATTCTTCTTAATCGGAGCATAAGTTGAAAACTACTACCGTTAATGGGACATAAATAAAACTTAAAGTCAATATTATGTTTATTGTTAACCTTATCGGAGATGATATAGACTTTGTGTCAAGTATTCATGTATAATATCACCCGATGTACCTGGCCGTTAATAGAAACAACTGATTAGAAACATACACTTCGTTAAAAAGGTATGCTAACTTTTAGCTCTACTGATCAAAGATCAGCAGAGGTTATGCCGTGGTGCGATGTCCGTCGTCCATCTGTCTGTAAACTTGTTTTGTATCGACTACTCCTCTGAAACTATTGGATGGATTTTCCTTAAACTTTACAGAAATGTTGCCCATGATGTCTAGTTGATTCTAGCAAAAATGTGCGTTGATGTGAAATCCAAGATGGTCGCCAAAGCTAAAAATAGATTTTTAAAAAACAAGTTTGTAGCGACTACTTCTTGAAAACTATAAGTGATATTGATATGGGACTTTTTCTAAAATGATCAGCATGTCATGATGTTGGTCCTTGTCAAAAATCTTTTTGATTCTTCATTAAACATGGCTGCCAGCAGCCATCCTTGTTCACATAAGATGTATATACTAAAAACTTGTAGCGACTACTGTTCTGAAACTGCTTGATGGATTTTCATGAAACTTAACAGAAATGTTGCTCTTCATGTCTAGTTGATCGTAGCAAAATTTCAGATCGGCCGGAAATCGAATGGCTGCCATGGCTAAAAATAGATTTTTTAAATAAAAATCAAATTTGTAGCGACTACCTCTTGAAAACTATAAGTGATATTGATGTGGGACTTTTTTCTAAAATGATCAGCATGACAAGATGTTGATCCTTGTTGAAAATTATTTAGATTCGACGTTAAACATGGCTGTTAGCGGTCATCTTTGTTTACAAGAGTTATATAGTAAAAACTTGTAGCGACTACTACGCTGAAACTACTTGACAGATTTTCATGAAACTTCACAGGATTGTTGCACTTGATGTCTAGTTGATCCTAGCAAACTTTCAGGTAGGCCGGAAATTCAAGATGGTCACCATGGCTAAAAATAGATTTAAAAAAAAAACGCAAGTTTGTAGCACCTACTTCTGGAAAACTATAATTAATATTGATATGGAACTTTTTCTAAAATAATCAGCTTGACATGATGTTGGTCCTTGTCGAAAAATCATTTTGATTCATCATTAAACATGGCTGCCAGTGGCCATCTTTGTTTACATAGAGTTATATAGTAAAAACTTGTAGCGACTACTTCTCTGAAACTGCTTGAAGGATTTTCATGAAACTTAACAGAAATGTTGCTCTTGATGTCTAGTTGATCCTTGCAAATTTTCACGTTGGCCGGAAATTCAAATGGCTGCCATGGCTAAAAATAGATCTTTTAAAAACAAATTTGTAGTGACTACTTATTGAAAACTATAAGTGATATTGATATGGGACTTTTTTTAAAATGATCAGCATGACATGATGTCGGCCCTTGTTGAAAATTATTTTGATTCTACATTAATTAAACATGCCACCAAAATGTTCCTTATATGGATCCAACATACGGTATTCAGGTTGCTGTTGATGAAATGTAGGTCATGTCCAGTTTCCACTACGACATTTATATTTTGTGTTGTTGTAATTTTACCTTGTTGTTGTAATTTTACCATAGATTTTGCTGTATTATTTGTACAGTTTAATCAACAATTATTTAACAAGAGGACTTGTGGACGCTCGACTGGCTATAGATAAAGTTTATGTATAACGGGCCATAACTCTGTCAAACTATCATTCAACCGTAACATGGCGATGATATATGCAACTAGGCTTGGTACTGATCATCCCTGCCAAGTTTCATTGAAATCCGGCCAGAGATTCAGGAGAACTATAGGGGCCATAAGTCTGCCAAAATTCATTCAACTGAAACGCAGCAATGAAATGCGCAACTAGGCTTGGTACTGATCATCTCTGCCAAGATTCGTTGTAATCCGGCAAGGGGATCAGGAGAATTAGTCGGGACAAAGTTTGTGTATTAAAAGTAATAAAACCTTAAAAGGGCCATAACTCTGCCAAAAATCATTCAACCAGAACACGGCATTGATGGGCACAACTAGGCTTGGTATTCATCATCTCCACCAAGATTCGTTGAAATCCGGCCAGGAGTTCAGGAAAGACTAGTCTTGACAAATGTTGTGTATCAGAACCTTTAAAGGGCCATAACTCTGCCAAAAATCATTCAACCGGAATACGGCAATGATGAATAAGCACTACTAGGCTTGATACTGATCACCCTTGTCAAGTTTTGTTGAAATCTGGACAGGGGTTCAGGAGAACTAGCCCGGAAACAGTTTGTGTATTAAAAACCTTTAAAGGGCCATAAAGCCACCAAAAATCTGTCGACTGGAACATGATGATGATATGCACAACTAGGCTTGGTACTGATCATCCCTGCAAAGTTTCACTGAAATCCCACCAGGGGTTCAGGAAAACTAGTCCAGACAAAGTTTGTATATTAAAACCTTTATAGGGCCATAACTCTGCCAAAAATCATTCAACCGGAACACGGCGATAATATGCACAAATAGACTTAGAACTGTTCATCCCTAAAAAGTTTTGTTTAAATTCGGCCAGAGGTTCGGGAGAACTAGTCCAGACAAAGTTTGTGTATTAAAACCTGTAAAGTCCATAACTCCGCCAAAATCATTCAATTGAAACATGGTGACGATATTTACAACTAGGCTTGGTACTGATCATCCCTGCAAAGTTTTACTGAAATTTGGCCAAATCAAGGTCCTTTCGTCTCAATGATGCAAAATACAGCATTTTTTAACTAAATCAAGGGCCATAACTCCAGTGTTACTAATCCGATTTGGTTGTTTTTTTAATTTTTCCAAGCTTTCATTGATAGTAACAATCTGGTAAAGTTTGGTAAAGATTGGATGAACAATGAAGACCCTATCGTCTTTAACGAGGAAAAATACAGCGATTTTAATTAAATCAAGTGCCATAACTCTGGTATGGCACGTGTTACTGGTCCGATCTGGTTGTTTTTCAAATTTGCTCTAGCTTTTTTTTACATCAATAATCTGGTAAAGTTCGGAAAAGATCCGATGAAAAATGAAGGCCCTATCATGTTGACAAGGCCAAATTATAGCTTACTTCAGAAAATCAAGGTCCATGAGACTGGTGTAAGTGGTCCAATCTGGCTGGTTTGCGAAATCGCTGGAGCTTTTCTTGACATCAATAATCTGGTAAAGTTCGGAAAAGATCCGATGAAAAATGAAGGCCCTATCATGTTGACAAGGCCAAATTATAGCTTACTTCAGAAAATCAAGGGCCATGAGACTGGTGTAAGTGGTCCAATCTGGCTGGTTTGCGAACTTGTCCGAGATTTCATTGATATCAATCTGGTAAAGTTTGGTAAAGATCGGATGAAAAATGAAGGCCCTATCGTCTTAATGACACAAAAGTTAACGACGAACAACGGACTGTATAGAGCTGATAATGTGCAGAAATAGATTCAAATAAGTGAGTTTAAAAAAATGAGATTGTGGTGTGTCCCTTTGAAAATTGTGGAAATATTTAAATACATGTATGAAGGAAGTATATCCTGGAGTCATATTTTCATCCCCCGCTGCGGAAGGTGGATATAATAATGCCCTCCGTTTGTCTGTCCGTTCGTCCGTCCGTCCCTCCCATGTTGTGTACGCTCAATATCTCGAAAACTACTAATGGGACTGCAATCAAATTTCACGCAATGATAGAGGACCATGAGAGGATGTGCAGAGCGCAAGAACCATAACTCTGCCTTCATTTAATTTAGAGTTATTGCCCTTTGTAATTTTATAATTATAATTCATTTCCGCTACATAACTCAAAAACTACTTATTGGACTGCAATCAAATTTCACACAATGATAGAGGGCCATGAGAGGATGCGCAGAGCGCAAGAACCGTAACTCTGCTTTCATTTAAATTAGAGTTATTGCCCTTTGTAATTTTGTACTTATAATTCATGTCCACTCCACAACTCAAAAATTACTTATGGGACTGCAATGAAATTTCACACTGATAGAGGGCAATGAGATGACGTGCAGAGCACAAGAACCATAAATCTGTCTTCATTTGAATTAGAGATTTCCCTTTGCAATTTTATACTTTGTGTCCGCTCTATGCCTCGAAAACTACTAGTAGGACTGCAATGAAATTTCACACAATGATAGAAGGCAATAAGAGGACGTGCAGAGTGCAAGAACCATAACTTTGCCTTCATTTAAATTAGAGTTATTGCCCTTTATAAGTTTATACTTATAATTTGTGTCTGCTCCGTAACATGAAAACTACTTATGGGACTGCAATCAAATTTCACACAATGATAGAAGGCTGTGAGAGTAAGTGCAGAATCCAAGAACCATAACTCTGTCTTCATTTAATTGAGAGTTATTGGTCTTTGTAATTTTATACTTGTAATTCTTGTCCGGAGAATAACTCAAAAACTACTAGACTGGAATGAAACATCACAAAATGATAGAGGACAAGTAGACGAAGTGAAGATTGCAATAACCATAACTCGAACTTCATGGAAAACAGAGTTATTGGCCTTTGTAATTCTATACTTAAAATTCTTGTCCAAAGCATAGCTCCAAAACTACTAATGGATCTGCAATGAAACACAATGATAGAGAGCAATAAGAGGATGTGGAGAATGCAATAACTATATGTTTTTTTAAATTAGAGTTATTGCCCTTTGTTGTTTTATAGTTATTATTCTTGTCGGGTGCATGGCTTAAAAACTACTAATGGGACTGGAATGAAACTTCACACAAAGATAGAGGGCAATGAAAGGAAGTGCAGGGTGCAGTAACAGTAACTCTTATCGGATTGAAATTATTTTTTGTTCATTTTACTTTCTGCTTTATGTGCACTGATAAAACTTCCTTTAAACAAAGCACCAAACCATGGGTTCTACAGCTATATAGGAAAACACACTGCGGTGGGAGATATATATGGATGTCTCTCTGACTGCTTCTTGTTCTTAAAGACCGGATTTCAAAATCTTCAATAACCGTATGGTAGGCCATTAAGCAAATTAGGCACAGTAGGAGTGGCTTATCCACTGGTCAGTTTGTGCTGTTTGTAAACATAAACACGTGGTATGGTAGAGAGCAATAAACTTCAATGTGGTGAAGTCTGTATATCAGAGAGAAAGATGAAGAGGTAATCATTCCAGGCAATTATCTATTACCTATCAATAAGTGGAATTTATACACTTAGGAGTTTGTCCCTATTTAACCCTAATAAAACAAATGATCACAACTTTCTTTCCACAAATAACTAAAATTTTATAGAATTTCTTTTGTATACATTTATAAAGAGTTCACCTGAGGGCTTGTTCGGGCAATACACTATTAATTAAGTTTAAAAATTACTTCTGGTATCTGTTTTAATTTTTGTTAATATGTAAGCATTGTTTGCATTGTTAAGGAACAAAAAAAAACTTGCAGTTTCAGTGGAGCAACTTGAGACAATTACCCATTAATTTAAAGGATAACCTCAATCTCAAATACATAATTTATGTAGCTCCTAGAACAAGAAACTGGATTAACAACAGAAACATAGGGCACCTGGAATGACAAACGCTTCCGGCGTTGTGTGTGTTTTATAAATGGTCAGGCAATGGTGCCCATATTTACCAAGTGTTCCCAACATGGGTCATTTATGGAAATAATTGAGTCGGGACACATCCATAATCTCTGTACACATAATATTTATGAAAAAATAATAACTTTCATAATATCTAATGTCATACCTCATGAAGTCACTTTATAAGATGTCAGTGTACTGTACATCTAATGAATATAGTATTTGATGCTCGCCAATACGAAAAATTTCAAAAGAGCATTAAACGTGTATTTTAACACACTACATATATATATATATATATGCAGTTACATAGAACGTCAGAATAATAAAAAAAAAACTGCATAGGAGCCAATTTATTAGGCTACCAGCTTTTATAGTGTGACCCCGGCCTTTAAAGGGAGTACATCAGGCTTTTCATGGGGGTCTAGGTGTCCGACTTAAAATTGACAAATATTAATATTTTCTATTCTACATGGCCAAAACATAATGAATGAGCCTAAACAGTATCCATTATTTGCAAAGAAATTCATTCTGCACAGTAATACATGCTATCCTAGGTGATGCACCAGGGTTAATTTCAGCATTTTACGTCCGATTCCGTCCTGTCTATATGGTGTTTTCAAAGTTTAGACATTAACAAAATGGTTCTAACATCATATTTTGATTAATATAAGTGTTTTATCATCAACGGCAACAATTTTGTAATTTAAGTTGTTTCTAGAAAAATCCTGATGTACCCCCTTTAATTATTTCACCATAGGTCTGACTAAACTAGTGATGCATTATAGTCAACAACAGAAAATTATGCCAAAATAATTTTTATTCGAAAATTATGAATGATTTAAAAATATTCAACTTGTGACATTTTTGTCTCGCCCACATAGTGGGTAGCGAGACATCCGGCGGCGGCGGCGGCCACATTTTAAATCAACTATATCTCAACAACTGATGCTCGAAATTTTCTGAAACTTTGTCAGATGCTTTGTTGGGTCAAGGGACATCACGTAATGCCAGAATTACCAAGGTCAAGGTCATATTTTGCGTTATTTTTCCAAAACTTAACCTTGGTTAGGTAACAACCTCAGTTAACTGTATGTGATTGCCTCATTTTCTTTGTTTGATACTTGGGTCATATGTATTGTTGGCATTGGGGGGACATCACTGAATGACAAAAATTACCAAGGTCAAGGTCATATTTATTTTCCCCAAACCTAACCTTGGTTAGGTAACTTAACCTCAGTTAACTTTATGTGATTGTCTCACTTTATGTCTTTGATACTTGGTCATATATGTATTGTTATACCCCTGCTAAACAAAGTTTAGTGGGGTATACTGATTTCACCCTGTCCATCTGTCTGTAGACGCAGCATTGTCTGTTCCATAACTCCTCTCGCCCTGAAGCAAATCTCATAAAACTTAATGCGTTGGACTGCCTGTGATGAGAGACCTTGGTTTTGAGGTCAGTAGGTCAAAGGTCAAAGCCACCATTACCTGATCGTGAAAATCCCATTTCGCTAAATCTTTACTCAAACAGTAGGGTGGGGAATGGTGGGGACTGGTAGTGAGGGTATATTTGTCACCCTTAAAAGGCGGCATTGGTGGACATCGCTGGATGACAAAAAATACCAAGGTCAAGGTGATATTTTGCGTTATTTCCCCCAAACTTAACCTTAGTTCGGTGACAAACTTAACCTCAGTTAACTTTATGATTGCCTGACTTTGTCTTTGATACTTGGTCATATGCATTGTTGGCATTGGTGGCCATCGCTGAACGACAAAAAATACCAAAGTCATATTTTGCATCATTTTCCCAAAACTACACCCTGGTTAAACCACTTAACCTCAGTAACTTAACTTCTTATGATTACTTCGCTTTTATTTGTTTGATACTTGGTCATATGAAGTGTTTGGTGGACATCATTTAAGCACACATTTAATCAAATATTTCATATGCGGTTTGCCGCGGTGGGCGAGACACCCTCAGACCGAGGTCTTGTTTGAACTTGCAGTGTTACATTTTATGCTCCCCGAAATTTATAGATGCCGCTTTGTCTGTCCTTCTGTCCGTCCCATAATTTCAAAACTACTGATAGGACTGCCATGAAACTTCACGCGATGATAGAGGGCAATGAGCGGATGTGCAGAGTGCAAGAACCGTAACTTTGTTTGTTCAAATTCTAGTTATTGACCTTTGTAGTTTTATACTTAGAATTTTTGTCCCGAGCATAACCTCAAAAGTACTGATGCGACTGCATTGAAATAGAGGGCAATGGGAGGATATGCAGAGTGCAATAACCGAGGACAATGAGAGGAAGTGCAGAGTGCAATAACCGTTACTCTGTCATCATTCCCGTGTATCGGTCAATCCTCCGAGCACGTTAAAGAACCATAGGAATCTATTCGATAATAAGAGTAGGGCAGGTTCCCGGATTCCTATGTATCCTTCCCCTCTCTCTGGGGCGGCTCTAAATAACCTATACAGTGTTGATGAGCCGTTAAACAACATTCAATTCAATTCTGTCATCATTCAAATTAGAGTTATTGCCCTTTGTAATTTTATACTTAGAATTTTTGTCTGGAGCACAACTTTAAAACTACTGAAGGGACTGCAATGAAACTTCACACAGTGATAGAGGGCAATGAGAGGAAGTGTAGAGATCTACAGCCAATCTTCATTCAAATTAGAGTTATTGCACTTTGTAATTTTATTCTTGTAATTCTTGTCCAAAACATAAGTCAAAAACTACTAATGGATCTGAAAACTGCTGGGTGATACAAGGCCGTATGATAAGTTCTGGAAAGTTGTCATTTCGGGGAGCATTCATCGGTTCTACCAATTTTCTTGTTTTATATTACTAATAGTTAAAGAGGATGTTGCACTATCCTCAAACTAATTTCATTTAAAACAGCTTAAAAAGTCTAGGAAAAAGATGAAAGAATTATTAAAATATCATTAAAAAAATATGGGAGATAGACCTTTTGAAAAATTTGCAAAAAATCTCAAATGAATGCAGCCACCTTGTATTGATGAAGTCCTCGTGCATTTTTACCATATAGGCATATAGATAAAATCATTTAAAGCAAAATGTATCACTGCAAATAAATGTAAATCATAAAACAAGCACACACAGAATAAATGTTTTACTTGGTATGTGCAATTTTTATACATTTCTTTGCTCTAAACTCTATTTATTATCAATTTTCCATATATACTGAAAGGAAAAAGAAACGCAGGGTGCGTATTTCCGCTATATATTGTATGTTTAATATGCTACTGCTAATCGAATGGTACAGGGCGACATTAGGCCTGTCCTTTTAGAAAGAAGGTTTAAACAGCACTGAACACACCAATGGTTACCCCTTTAAAGTTTCATTATCGTCAGAATGCGCATTTGGCTCAAGCAGGTGAGCAAACTTAGGCTTTAAATGTTGCAATCACTTAACATTAAATACAGTACAGAACTGGCTCAATTTTTCAAAGAGGAACTTCAGCATTTATGAACTTCTTGTTACAACGTGTACTGTGATTAAAACGTCTACAACATCACAGTTGTGTCCTTTCTCTAACTGCACTTTTTTTTTTTACAAAACATCTTGGGATCTCCTTGGAATATGTATGGAATTAAGTGTGCAGTATATGCAATATATAGCGGAAATACGCACCCTGCGTTTCTTTTTCCTTTCAGTATACTTTTAAAGGCGTGATGATGTCATCAGTCCAAGATGGCTGCCACCATTTTTGCAAATTTTCAAAAAGGTCATATCTCCAGTATTTTGTATGCTATTTTGATAATTCTTTCACCTTTTTCCAAGGTTGTTAGATCCCTTTTAAATTAAATGTTTGAGAATAGTGCAACTTCCCCTTTAATTATATTGCATAAATAACGGAGAAAAAACTTTATTTTATAATATACTCAGTTGCAAAAGAAACTGAACACTGAGTTTTGTTTAGATTTAATTGTATAACGTTTTTTTAGAATTAAACTGACAAATTCCACAATGAATATGCCATGTTTGGTACCAACGTTTTATCATATCATGTTGTCATTTGTTTTTCAATAGGTTGAATCGTTAATGGACTGTCGCTTGATAAAGAGGATAGGGTGTAAAGTAACATTTTCAAAGTGTACACTTTCTTTTGCAACTGAGTATAGTACAAGTAGAGACTGGATTAAAAAATCAAGATCCTTGTTTTGATGTTGGTAACTACCTTAAGATTGCCTTGGGTCCCTTTAATACTTCATCCATTTAGTCATATTTGTTGGCAGTTGCCATCTGTTTAGTCATTTGTGTCAACAATGCTGTGGTCAACCTATTTTAAGGGGAATAACTCATGATGACAAATAGCCCAACTTGCTGAAATATGTCAAAGTCTGTTATTTCTATTAACCATTGTAGTTGGAAATTAAATGAGTGGTAATTGATGTGTTGTTACATAAATGTCATATATTGTTACATTAAACACTGTGGAATGCAGATGTAGAATTAGGTGGGAGCATGAGTTGGACTTGAGGATTAAGCTTAGGTAAAAGAGGGAAGTGTTCAGTTTTGGTGGTAGAACTTCATTAGTTAAAAGATGAAAATTTCAGAGGAAGTGGAAATTGGTCAGTTTTAGTTGAACTTGATACGAAAGTGCTGAATATTAGACAATTGCAGAAGTTGGCCACATTTGTGAAATATAAAAGGTAAGTTCTTTATATTATTATTCTGTTGTAATATTATAACTTCATAGATAACTGAGAGATCATGAACATGTTGACTTTGTATAACTAAATGGGTTGCGGATATGGCAAGCCGTTTTCACATTTAATCACTATTTAGCGATATCGCTAATTGAATTAGCGATATCGCTAATTCAATTACTGATATCAAAAAATAATTAGCGATATCAAGAATTAATTAGCTATCGATATCGCTAATTCCATTTCAGATATCGCTAATTCAATTTTTGATATCGCTAATTCAATAAGCAATATCGCAAATTCAGTTTCAGATATCAACAATTTATTTTCATTTCTGAGTATCGCTAATTTCATTTTTGATATCGGTAATTGAATTAGCGATATCACTAATTCTAATACTGATATCAAAAATTGTATTAGCGATATCAATAATTGAATTAGCGATATCCAGAATTTAACGAATTTGCGATATCGGTAATTCAATTTTCGATATCAAAAAATCATTTCTTGATATCGCTAATTCAACTTCAAGAATCACAATGAACGCTCCCTAGTTTAGAAATTCAACATTCCAAATTGTCCGCAGTTTTATCAAGGATAGACCGCAACTTGGTAGAAATTGAGAGGTTGTTAACAGTTGAACGCAGTGATAGAGACAGGAGGGACAAAGCTATTCGACTTATTGAATCTTCGGTACACAATTTAGACAGGATACGATCAATCAACTTATAACAATATAAGGATCCCGTTAGGCCAACTCTGCCAAGTGTGTGACGAAACAACGCAGCCAGTAGGGGACATTATTATATACTGAGTAGTCAGGTACCCTTCCCTTACTGCGCTCGCTTCTCTCTCTTCGTGCATGACCCACGAAGAGAGAGTAGTGAGCGCAGTAGTGTAAGGGTACCAGACTACTTTTTGAGCGCTTACCATTGTTTTTCTTCAAGTAATTGGGGAGACCAAAGCTTACACTGCCCCCACCCCACCTACACACTCTGAACATTGGGCACCCAACCCCCACACCCCACACCCCACCCCACCGGCTGCTACGCCTATTTTTGATTGACAATCTATATGATAAAGTAAACACCTTCCATGTTTTACACTATGCCGCGTGTATCTATGGTTTAACTAGAGTAAGTGCACATTACACCTTAACTAGACATGCGCAGATCAACGACCATAGTTAAACTATAGTAAGTGATCGAAGTCCCTCAACAATATTGATGTTCTCCGCCATGTTGAAATGCACGCGAGACTGGTACTCTTTTGAAGCAGGGCCAATTTTTTTTAAACGGGAGAAGTCCATATTTACTCTTACAATCATTCTATTAGCGATATCAAAAATTGAATTAGCAATATCAAAAATTGAATTCTTGATATCAATAATTGCTTTTCAATTTCTGATATCGCTAATTCATTTTTTGATATTGCTAATAGAAATTAGCGATATCAAAAAATGAATAAGCGATATCAAAAATTGAATTAGCGATATCGAGAATTCAATTCTCGATATCGAAATATATGGTATTTAGCGATATCAAGAATTAAATTACCGATATTCGTTAATAGAATTACCGATATCAAAAAATGAATTTTTAATATCAGTAATTGAATTAGCGATATCGCTAATTGAATTAGCGATATCGCTAAATAGTGATTAAATGTGAAAACGGCTTGCCATATGCGGAGGCAGGATCTTGTAGGTAGGGGCAGTCCCGGTCGCTTGAGCCTGTCTTTGTGATCTTGCACAAAATATATTAATTAATTAATCTCCGTAAAAGAGGAAATAAAGAGAATAAGTTCATAAATATAAAACTGAAGACCCATGATGCGTCCGTACTCGATAACCCATTATTGTTTAAATTGCTCACAAATTGCCAAAATGAAATGTCATTACCAAAAGGAAATGGGCTTTTCCAATACAGATGTCTACGATATAAACATATTTAAATCAGGCCCTCTATTACGCTATGGTACTCCCCACTATATATGTATTAGCAGGGAGTATCATTCTATCTATGAATACTGTAACACAATTAAGTATGAAAGCGTAATGAGTACCTGATTTTAAAAGGGACAAATGGCAATCTTGAGGTTTTAGCAAGCATTAAAATTAGCATTTTGTTTTATTAATTTCGCATCATGTGACTTTAAACCATTAAATACAATTTTGAGTTCTCATTTTTATGCTCACCAAAAGGTGAGCATATAGTTGCCGCTTTGTCCATCTGTCCGTCTGTCCGTGCTTCCTTGTGTCCATGTTAGAATTTTGTCTGGAGCATGTCTTCAAAACTACTGATGGGACTGCAATGAAACTTCACATAATGATAGAGGCCAATGAGAGAACTGTAACTCTGTCATCGTTCAAATTAGAGTTATTGCCCTTTGTAGTGTTATACTTAGAATTTTTGTACAGGGCATATCTTCAAAACTACTGATGGGACTGCAATGAAACTTCACACAATGATAGAGGGCAATGAGAGGAAGTGTTGAGTGAGCGTAACTCTGTCATCATTCAAATTAGAGTTATTGCCCTTTGTAATTTTATAATTAGATTTTTTATCCGGAGCATAAATTACTAATGGAAATGCAAATTGAAAACTGCTAGTTGAAACAAGGCCATATGATTTGTTGAGGATGCATTTCGGGGAGCATTCATCGGTTCTACCGATTTTATTGTTTCGTCTTATTCTGCCATAGGTTTAAATATGTTTTGGGGTTTGGCCTGGCTGGTTAAAGCTGTTAATTTGTGTCTATAGAGTTTGAATTCTAAAAAAACGTAAATTATATATATAACTCCTTGTCAGCAATTCTTATGGATGGCGGTAGGTATACACCCTCATGAAAATATAGTGTCTGAATATTGGCTGAACCACTGTCTGAAATTTAACTGAACATGGTCTGATTCTTGGCTGAACGGACGTTATTTGGCGTTATTTGGCCTTGTCTGAATATTTACTTAAATTGGAACGAATCCAGACAAAATTCAGACTCAAAAGTGTCTGAAGTCTGAATCTCTCAGAACATTTTAAGAAAGATTCAGAAAATGGTTCAGACACTATTCAGACTTTTATTCTGAAATTTAACTGAACATTGTCTGATTCTTGGCTGAACGGTCGTTATCTGGCCTCGTCTGAATATTTACTTAAATTGGAACGAATTCAGACAAAATTCAGACTGAAAATCGTCTGAATCTTCAGGGTTTATTCAGACAAAATTCAGACTCAAAAGTGTCTGAAGTCTGAATCTCTCAGAACATTTTAAGAAAGATTCAGAAAATGGTTCAGACACTATTCTGAAATTTAACTGAACATTGTCTGATTCTTGGCTGAACGGTCGTTACTTGGCCTCGTCTGAATATTTACTTAAATTGGAACGAATCCAGACAAAATTCAGACTGAAAATCGTCTGAATCTTCGGGGTTTATTCAGACAAAATTCTGACTCAAAAGTGTCTGAAGTCTGAATCTTTCAGAACACTTTAAGAAAGATTCAGAAAATTGGTTCAGATATTTATTCTGAAAAGTTGCTTAAACCACTGTCTGAAATTTAACTGAACATTGTCTGAACGGACAATATTTGGCGTCATTTGGCTTTGTCTGAATATTTACTTAAATTGGAACGAATCCAGACAAAATTCAGATTGAAAATTGTCTGAATTTTCAGGGTTTATTCAGACAAAATTCAGACTCAAAAGTGTCTGAATCTCTCAGAACATTTTAAGAAAGATTCAGAAAATGGTGCAGACACTATTCAGATTAGATTAGAATTATGACAGACAAGAATGATCACAATAGCTCACATGTGAGCCTTTGACCCAGATGAGCTAAAAATATAACAATTTAAGTGATAAAACTGTCAACATCTTTGTTAATAATTTGTCAGACATATCTTTGCCAGAAAAGTGTCCATGGGTCACGAATGCCCCCTCTGAAAACAATCAGAGTAAATCAGAAAATTGGACAAAAAAGGGTTAATGTTACTCCGGTAATACTGGGTCAATTTTGATGCCGAATCCATATGCACATCTTGAAAAAAGGGCCATAATGCAGGTAATATCGGGTAGATTTAAATGCCGAAAGGATATACACATTTTGACATCCTAAGTAAGTATCCTGTAAACTTTCAAAACAAACAAAATGTGGGAGGAGATAGACACGGTCACACCAAATATATTTTTAAGTAAAATTTGACCAAAAAAAAAGGGCTGCAACTCACTGCCCCTGCGAATGGATTAGGAGCCATTGGCTATTTTGGCTACTGCTAGCGTTAACCTAGACAGTTCCCTGGTGAAAATATTCCTGTGGAATTCCAATGGATGTCCATTAGAATAATCTAGCGGAATTGCTCTGGAATTCCACTGGAAATACCACTGGAATTCCAGAGCAATTCCACTTGATCTTTCCACTGGAATACCACTGGAAATAATACCAGTGGAATTCCACTGGATATCAGAGTAATTCCACTAGATTATTTCCAGTGGAATACTAGTGATATTTCCACTGGAATACTCTAATGGAATAGCCCTGATATCCAGTGGTATACCATATATGTTTACATACCCGGTTTGACTATGGGATTCGATAACATTTAGGACAATTTAAATTGGAGGACAGACAGCAGACAACGCCCTATCGAATAAGCTCATGCAATAATCTCTGGCCTGTGGCCACTAGAGCTATATATAGCTAATTAAATATAACTTCTTTTTTAAATGAGGTATACATTTAAATTTATTAAATTCTGACATGTGGTAAAAACAGCAGTCCCATGACCGTATAGCGTCTCCACACAATCCACACAATCTTCCTTGGTGATTAGTTTGGTATAGGGCCAGGTTTTTTTCTTGGATCTATGCACTGCAATAGCTCGTCCCGCCCCATGTGCACGTATGTCTTTTTTGGCCTCTCCAAGAAATTGAAATCTGAAAATAAGTTTTTCATAAAATATTGACAGCATGTGTTTTACAAGTATGATCTGCTGCCTTAAATATAGCTTTAAATTGTTTTTAAGAAAACCTTTATAAAGTTGTTTTTTTCCAAGATTAAGAGCTAGACCCTTTTGTGTGTAACTGGTGCAAGTGTCTTCAGCGAAACGATGCAATAGGGCGAGTGTTCAGGGCCATTTTACCATCATGTTTTGTATGTGCTTTCAACTTAACACTTTTTGAAGCTGCAGTGTTTAGTGTTTTTGTTTGAACTATGGAGGGCTGGCGTGGCGCAGTCGGTAGCGCGGCGGATTTGTAACCGGAGGCCCCGGGTTCAATCCTCCGTGGTGCCACTGAGTTCCGTCGGTGTGTTCTTGGGCAAGACACTTTCCCTTAGCCCCGTCCGTCGGATGGGGACGTAAACCGGGCGGTCCCGTGTATCGGTCTATCCTCCGAGCACGTTAAAAAACCATAGGAATCTATTTGATAATAAGAGTAGGGCAAGTTCCCGGATTCCTATGTATCCTTCCCCTCTCTCTGGGGCGGCTCTAAATAACCTATACTGTGTTGATGAGCCGTTAAACAACATTCAATTGTTTGAACTATAAATACATAAACTTGGGTAAGTACATGTTTCAGTACCTTGATTCTTCTGACAGCAAGCATTTATAAGTTACATTTATTTTTTTTAAACCAATACCAATTTTTTTAATAGAAAACAATTATTATACCTTCATACTTTGGTCAGGTAGAAGGTACAAAGACCTGAGAAGTATTCTGGTCCATGGTTTTATCTTTCTGCGTCTTGATTTTTGCAGCATTCTTGTTTAGCTTTTCCAGCCTATCGAAATATAAATGCAACCAAAATGTAGAAATCAAAATAAAATGTAAAAAGGCCGAGTTGAACGTCATCAGCAAAATGACATGCATATTTTGAAATTGTATCAAATCATTTTCTTTAAAATCCTGATTAATATATGATTATATGAATAAACTTCTTTGTTTTACAAAATATCTCATTCAGAATCTGTTTTGCTTGGACTATAAACGGCCAACCGGAAGCCGCTGTGAAAGTAACGACCGGAAGCCGGTCTACATTTCAAAACTCAACTTCTCAAGTCGCAGTTCCAAAATCCATTAGATTTTATGCTTGTTAACCAAACACTTTACACAAATTGTTTCATTCATAAGAGTATGCATTTAATTGTAACGAGCTGTTTTCCATCGTTAAAAATGTCTGCAAATTTACGATCCCCGTACATTCGCGAAAACTGATGACGTTATATTCAGCATACGATTTCCTACATTTTAAAAAGTAATTGATGCGTTCTTGTTTCGTGGAAGAATATATATCTACTTATTAACTTGTTTATATGCATGACATATGATTAGTGTATGTTCCAAAATACTTACGGCTGTTGTTTTTTCTGCTTTCGCGGTCATGAGAGTCGGTCTTGCAGCGTTCTTTTTGAAACTGTGACGTCACGTAATTTTCACACGTCGTTATAACCGTTATAATTCCGTTCATGCGGGTGGCGTTCTATTGAATAAAACTCGCTGTTTCTAGATATATTGACCTGAATCACCAATAATAGCATGTGTTTTCCACATCAAACAATATCATTAAATCATTTTAATTTCTCGCTCAATATCAGTTTAAAAGGGACACACGGAAAGCTTGATATCTTTTTCATTTTCCGAAGTTTTATTTATTTAGCGCTTTCCTTTAAATATCAAGCGCGGTGCTTATATTTTGCTTATTGTCACAGAGCCCCTCTATCGGTGTCACTCGCCAGATAGTGTGAAATACACCTCCACAAATAACAAGTTTTTGACTGTCATTTCTCGCTTCTGAGAAGTCTAAGGTCATATTTGCGGCCCTGGAATGTTATGTGAGAAAATGCGAACTCAAAGCACTCGTTTATTAATGCGATTATATGAGGTATTCAGTGTATTTCATTGATAAAGTATGAAATTAAACGTAAATGGATGCGCATTTTCCTCAAAAGCGTTACAAAATTAGCGATATGCTTCTTTTTTCCCAAACAATCGTAAATCATAATAATGAGCGGCCCTGGATTATTTTTCGAGAAAATGCGAATTTTTTAATACACTCGAAGAACTCGTTTATTATTGCGACTGGATGAGGTATTCAGTGTATTTCATTTGTAAAGAATGAAATTAAACATATATATGGATGTGCGTCTTTCCCAAATAAGCGTTACAAACTTAGCGATATGCTTGTTTTTTCATATGTCACCGGTTTTCGCGATTTCAATAAAGGAAAAGATATTTATAGTTCTGAATGTTTAATTGATATACAGGCCTAACACTACTGCATACATGTTCAAAAATACACTAAGTGGACTTAAATGTTGGGCAAGACAATTGCCTTTTGAAAATATGCTTGCTCTGAGGCTGAGAAAGTGGATTTTAAAAATATTTCCAAAAAAACATTTTTGAAACGGTCAATAGCATTGAGAGTGCCTTCTGATTAAAATAAGGCATAATTCATTTTACAACTAAAACCATCTCCGAGCAGATGGTTTATTTTAGAATTATATAAAAAAAAAAAAGGAAAGGTGGGGAATAGACTCCTGCTGACCACCCTTCGAAATCCAAAAACGTGCTGTCTGTGTCGGCGCCTGAAAAAAATCCTGGGGTGAACCCTGACTGAGCTGTTTGTTGAGGTCAGGGCTGGATGACTTAAAACTATGGTCACCAGCTCAACCATGGTCATTAAGATTATCAAAGATTGCCAATGGCAACCATGCTTAATGTCGACACAGTTCTGGAAGGAATAATGTAATCTTTTTTCATTCCATGTAATCACATAAAGGATGTCAATATAATAACCTTTAATTTGCACATAAATTGATATAGATTTGTTTAATGAAGATGAAGTCTGAACATTTCAGAACATTTCAGACTTTTCGTCTGAACATAACAGACTTACGGTGGAAGTCTGAACATTTCAGACTTTAGGTGGCTCATTTATTCAAATTTTAAGTCTGGACAGTTTTGACAGTTCCGATTCATTTTTCAACCGAAGTAAGAATTTCAAGAAAGCTAAAAAAGGTTTTCTAATTATAGATAAAGTAAAATTTATATATATACAATCATGGATATTTTTTTATTTTTTAAGTCTGAACATTTCAGACCTTCAGATGTTTCTTTACCTTAACACAGACAGATTCAGACTTTACTTTTATATAAAATATCTAAGTCTGAAGAGTTCAGAAAGTGTTCAGTTTATATTCAGAAGATGTATAATTTGAAATTGTCTGAATCACTTGTGAATAGTTCTGAATCATTTTCTGAACTGTTCAGAAAGTGTTCAGTTCATATTCAGAATATGTATAATCTGAAATTGTCTGAATCACTTGTGAATATTTCTGAATCATTTTCTGAACTGTTCAGAAAGGGTTCAGTTCATATTCAGAATATGTATAATCTGAAATTGTCTGAATCACATCTGAAGAGTTCTGAATTTTTTCTGAACTGTTCAGATGCTGTTCTGCCATGTTCAACAATTGTTCAGACAATTATCAGAACAGTGATTTTATGTTCAGCCAAAATTCAGATGGCAATTTTGTGTACAGACAGATTCAGACAGTGCTCAGACAGGATTCAGAAAGTTTCAGACAAAATTCAGAAATTATGTTTCATGAGGGCAGTACTGTTTCTACCCAGAAATTAGTGGGTGGTCTGCCTCTACAACAAAAAATTACCGTCATAAATAGCCTAAAATGTGCTGAAAAATTACTTTAATCACCAAACAAGCAAATCATTGTCAGTATTGTCGGTTTGTATCTACTATAAAAATTGTCTGTTGATGTCGGGATAGGGTTTTTTAAATAACCTTGTATTGGAAAGTCTCGGAGGGATGTATAGATACAAGTTGAAGGGACAATATTGCAATTAGAATCCTTTTAAGAAATTAAAAAATTTCAGTGATTAACAATGTTTTTTTTCTATGGTTAATTTGAAATTGAGTGGAATTAATACATAAATGAACTTTAATAAATAACTCGCAGGCTGATAAGGGTTTACAATGTCTGGCTGCTGATCAATCATTTCCCCCAAAACACCCCTTTGTCACATAAATGGAATGGCCTTAATTCAAAGAAAGAACAGTCCATTATATATATATGTAGCGGGTTAAGGGTTAATACTATATACTTTCCAGTGAATGAGTAAAATAACACCTTATATTTTTATTGTTTATATTTCTCGTGCAAACTACAATCAGTTATATTTTCACTGCCGGAACTACTTTTGTTAAATGTCAAAACATACAACTCTTTTAAGAAAACAACTATTGAAGTCCTTATCCTGCCATTAACCGGTTAATTTACAACAGACTATACTGTTTCTAAACCTACTGACTTGTATAATTTACATATTTTAAGAATCCAAACTCTATAGACACGGTATAATCGGATTTAAACAAACCACAAAATTGAAGCGTTGAATTAAGAGTACCAAATTTATCATAATTCATTTTACGCATATTCAATCACAGTATATTAAGATCCCATGAATAAATCTAAACTTTTAATCGGCACACATACATTATTATATGACCTGAACACATGGATATAGTTTTGATAAATGGTTGTATAATGTAATAGTGCCGTTATTTGGCAGGTTATTTCTTTAAACATATATAACTACATCATTAGCTTGAAAACTATTTAAGAAAATGAGTCATATATTTGGAAAAAATTGTCGATTATTTTAGGAAATGTTGTCATTTAGAGATATCAGTTTGCTGGTTTCATTCAAAAACAACTTTTTATGCTCAAATTTCTGTGGAGCATAAAGTCGCCACTTGTCTTAAAGTGGCGACTTTAACCATGACTATCTTTAGAGTTATTGCCCTTGGTAACTTTATACTTATAATTCTTGTCCAAGGCATTTAACTTAAAAACTACTGAAGGGACTGGAATGAAACTTCCAATATTGATAGAGGGCAGTGATAGGACGTGCAGCGTGCAAGAACCATTACTGTATCTTCATTCAAATTAGAGTTATTGCCCTTTATACTTATGCATTCTTGTCATGAGCATAACTTGAAAATTACTTACTGAACTAGTATAAAACTTCACACAATTATTGAGGGCATTAAGAGGAAGTGCTGAGTGCAAAAAACATAACTCTATCTTCATTTAAATTAGAGTTATTGCCCTTTGTAATTGTATACTTATGAATTCTTGTTTGGAGCATAACTTGAAAACTACTAATATGAGACTCAAAAGAAACTTGACACAATGATAAAGTGCAATGAAAAGATGTGCAGAGCACTACAACCATAACTCTATTTTCATTCTAAGAAGTATTATTGCCCAGCCCTTTGTAATTGTAGAGTTACACTTCTTGTCCGGAGCATAACTTGAAAACTACAAATGGGACTGGAAAGAAAATTCACGCTGTGATATAGGGCAATGACAGGAAGCACAAATGCAAGAATCATGTCTCTAACTATATTTTGAGTAAATATAGAATTATCCCCCTTTGTACACTTATTTTTATTTAATATAACATGTTTATCAGACATCCGTCGTCTGGAATGTAATGGATTGCCATTATTTTAACCCTTAACCCGCTACATATATATAATGCACTGTTCTTTCTTTGAATTAAGACCGTTCCATTTATGTAACAAAGGAGTTACTCGCAGGCTGATCTGGGTTTACAATGGATGCAAAGGCTATTTATAGTCGTGCTTATAGCCGTTTAAGTCACATGACTGGATTTGCGATGGGTTATGCACTATTTAAGTCACAAATTTTTTAATGTCAACCCATCTGATTGCATGACTTTTGTCTAGTGTACCCCATTAGAAACTTCATTTACGCAATGCATCCACTGTGGGAAGCATCCTTCAGTTCTACTAATATTTTAGAAAGTTTGTATTAACAATATATCATTGAATTGGAAAAATCTTAACTAAGATATTAAATGGGTCGTACGTTGTTGATATCGGTCTTGTATTTTAAAAATCATGGCGAGTTTTAAAACAGAAATATCAACATACCGAGTAGTTGACATCGCCGAAATATATTTTTCTGCATAAGTATCCAGGTTGTGAGTGTATGAAAAGAATATTTTTGGGGTTGTCATGAATATAGGATTATTTTCATTTTAAAAGGACACAATCATGGCAATCTTGATTTTTAGCTCTACTGATCAGCGGACCTAATGCCGTGGTGCGGTGTTCATCATCTGTCCGTTCGTCTGTTTGTCCGTCCGTAAACGTCTTTTTTGCAACGACTACTCCTCTGAAACTACTGGATGGATTTTCTTGAAACTTTACAGGAATGTTGATCCTAGCAAAAATTCACATTGATGTGAAATCCAAGATGTCCACCACGGCTAAAAATAGATTTTTAAAAATCAAATTTGTAGCGAGCGACTACTTCAAGAAACTTATAAGTGATATTGATATGGGACTTTTCTAAAATTATCAGCATGACATGATGTTGGTCCTTGTCGAAAATCGTTTTGATTTGACCTTAAACATGGCTGCCAGTGGCCATCTTTGTTTACATAGAGTTATATGGCAAAAACTTGTAGCGACTACTCCTCTGCAACTACTGGACAGATTTTCATGAAACTTCATGGGAATGTTGCACTGCACTTGATGTCTAGTTGATCTTAGCAAAATTTCAGATCAGCCGGAAATTCAAGATGGCCACCACGGCTAAAAATAGTTTAAAAAAAAACAAGTTTGTAGCAACTACTTCTTGAAAACTAAAAGTGATATTGATATGGGACTTTTTCTAAAATGATCAGAATGACTTGATGTTGGTCCTTGTCGAAATCATTTTGATTCGTCATTAAACATGGCTGCCAGCGGCCATCTTTGTTAAACTTATAGTGACTACTCCTCTGAAACTGCATGACAGACGTTCATGAAACTTCACAGGAATGTTGCACTTGAAGTCTAGTTGATCCTAACAAAATTTCAGGTCAGACAGATATTCAAGATGGCCACCATGGCTAAAAATAGATTTTTAAAAAAATAAATTGGTAGCGACTACTTCTTGAAAACTATAAGTGAGATTGATATGGGACTTCGCACTTTTACTTTTTCTCACTATCACACTTTTACCCTTGAGAAAGAGGGTGCAGTAGGATGAATAAATAGATATATAGATAGTCTGGTACTCCCCATTTTACATCTCCCAGTGAATGCTGGTATGTGATTGGATGATTCTGTTGGGGATTACCAGAATCTACGGTGGTACGTTTAGGACACATACTTATTTTTCATAACTTTTAACATGTCGAGCGCTCGACTTTTTATCATCTCGAGCGCTCGACTTATTATCTCAAGCGCTCGACATATTATCTCGAGCGCTCGACATTATCTTGAGCACTCGACTTATTATGTCAGAAATTCTGTTACAAATGAAAGCTCGTCCGGGATCCAGTACCGTGTCTGTTAGCATGAAACCATATGAAAATAAGTCTGACAGCCGGCATGGAGTTAACTTCACTAGAAATTCAGGTACGAATTTCAATCTGGTGGAGGTGTATGTAACCGGGTACAGTTATATGGTGAAATTTCGATAACCAGCCATCTGTCCTCGATAGCTCAGTTGGTAGAGCGCTAGCCCTGTAAGCTAGAGACCCTGGGTTTGAATCCCTATTGAGGCACGATATTTTCACAACCTGTTACAATGTAATTGGACTGGAAAAAGTACACATAAATATTTAGGCACTCAGTGGGTTTTTAACTCGGGGACCCCTTGCATGTGAAGCGGATGCTCTACCGATATCGCCATGAAAGCTAGCTCTGTGGCGAGACAGTAGTAACGTGCTAATAAATATGATAAACCTATCTATTTACATACACCCCAACTGAGTCCTACTACATACCGCCATCCTTTAACTTTATGATACGTGTCTCCCACAAATATCACACAACACATATAAACAACAACATACACATTACGATCTAGGCATCAGGGCATCACCTCATACAATGCCTACCCGGATTCTCCACCAATGCAAGCGAATTTGCCATGCTCGGCTAGTGGGCCCCGCTGGAGTGGTTACGGCTCCCGAAGTTTGCACACAGGGTGTGTCGGCTGATTTATGTAGGAGTCAAGACAACAAGGCCAAAATGCAATTAAATAGTGGTTCATTAATGGATCTACTATGTATTAGTACAGTACACTATGGTGTGTATGAACAGCCAACAGCCGCGGTACACGTGGCAGCAGTCCAGCCAATGGCCGGAGGTTGCCAATAGTCTTAACTTGCTAGTACTACCTGAAAATAGAATGTGGAATTAATTACATTAATAGTTCCTAATGCAAAAGAGAATGAATTCAGTGACTACTACACTACTAAATATAGATATAACAAGAAATATCACTGTAAGTGATAAATGACCCCGAAGTGTCCTTTGACCTCTAAGTATGACCTTGACCTTGGATCCATGGACCTGGATTTTGTGCACATCATGTCGTTTGGTTGTGGTGAGTACTTGTGCCAAGTTATTTGAAAATCCGTCCAGGCAAGCAAAAGTTATTGACCGGACACAATTTGACCTTTGACCTCTAAGTGTGACCTTGACCTTGGGGCCAAAGACCTGGATTTTGTGCGCGACACATTGTCTTGTTGTGGTGAGCATTCGTGCCAAGTTATTTGAAAATCCGTCCATGAATGCCAGAGTTATTGACCGGACACAATTTGACTTTTGACCTCCAAGTGTGACCTTGACCTTGAAGACCTGGGTTTTGCATTCGACACATCGTCTTGTTATGGTGATCACTTGTGCCAAGTTATTTAAAAATCCCTGCAGGGGTTGTGATGTTACGGTGTGGACAAGAAATTGCGTAGCTGTTTTTGACCTATGAACTGCAAGTGTGACCTTGACCTTTGACATACGTCCCTGGGTTTTGCGCGCGACACATTGTCTTTTTATGGTGATCATTTGTGTCAAGTTATTTAAAATCCCTTCGGGGGTTGTGACGTTAGGGTCCGGAAACGAAATTGCGTACCTGTTTTTGACCTATGAACTGCAAGTCTGACCTTGACCTTTGAGGTACGGACCTGGGTTTTGCGCGCGACACATTGTCTTGTTATGGTGATCACTTGTGCCAAGTTATTTAAAAATCCCTGCAGGGGTTGTGATGTTACGGTCCGGACACGAAATTGCGTACCTGTTTTTGACCTATGAACTTCAAGTGTGACCTTGACCTTTGAGGTACGGACCTGGGTTTTGCGCGCGACACATCATCTTGTTATGGTGATCACTTATGCCAAGTTATTTAAAAATCCCTGCAGGGGTTGTGACGTTACAGTCCGGACACGAAATTGCGTACCTGTTTTTGACCTATTTACTTCAATGTGAGGTACGGACCTGGGTTTTACACGCAACACATCGTCTTGTTAGGCGATCACTTGTGCCAAATTTATTAAAAATCCCTGCAGGGGTTGTGACGTTACAGTCTGGACACGAAATTGCGTACCTGCTTTTGACCTATGCACTTCAACTGTGACCTTGACCTTTGAGATACGGACCTGGGTTTTGCGCGCGACACATCGTCTTGTTATGGTGATCACTTTTGCCAAGTTAATAAAAAATCCCTGCAGGGGTTGTGACGTTAAGGTCCGGACACGAAATTGCGTACCTGTTTTTGACCTATGAACTTCAAGTGTGACCTTGACCTTTGAGGTACGGACCTGGGTTTTGCGCACGACACATCGTCTTGTTATGGTGATCACTTATGCCAAGTTATTTAAAAATCCCTGCAGGGGTTGTGACGTTACAGTCCGGACACGAAATTGCGTACCTGTTTTTGACCTATTAACTTCAATGTGAGGTACGGACCTGGGTTTTACACGCGACACATCGTCTTGTTAGGCGATTACTTGTGCCAAGTTTTTTAAAAATCCCTGCAGGGGTTGTGACGTTACAGTCTGGACACGAAATTGCGTACCTTCTTTTGACCTATGCACTTCAACTGTGACCTTGACCTTTGAGGTACGGACCTGGGTTTTGCGCGCGACACATCGTCTTGTTATGGTGATCACTTATGCCAAGTTAATAAAAAATCCATGCAGGGGTTTTGAAGGTACAGTCCGGACACGAACTATGGAATGACGGACGGACAGACCAACAGAATCCGGACGGTACGATTACTATAAAAAGCATTTAAGGACAACAGTCAACCACAAACACACACAGAAACCAAGAACAAATTTAAAGATGAATAAAAGGCGAAATAAGACAATCACAAACACAAAAAGGTCGACAATACGGCTACCGCCTTGGAACGGTCAGTGGCAAAAAAGGCCGCTGGGGGTTTAAACCAGGTTTTAGGGTGCACCAAACCTCACACTTACCCTACTGTCAACCCAAAAAAACTGGACAGTGTTAATAAAGAAATCCCCGCCATGATCTATTCTCTAACCAGCAAGGCAGCATTAATAGGCAGTATAAGTAAAACACAAAGATGCTCGTGTATATATAAATACACAAAAAACTATAGCCTAGAACTCCATAAAGAAGGTATTCCGAAGCCAGAGCAATACCAGAATAAACCATTGAGGACATGACAAGACTAGACTGCAGACAAACATCAAATGTCACTGTCCTTTTGGGCTTTAGGTAGACGTCATCATAGGGTCCACAGCCTAAACCCCACCCCAACAAATACACCATTCAGAGCAAGGGCACCCGGCGACACTTACCGAACACTTCACTGTGTTGAAGGTTTAAATGTGACAGGGCTAGAAAAATGTGCAGCCAGACCGGGGCTCGAACCCAAATGTCAAAGGGCTAGAAAAATGTGCAGCCAGACCGGGGCTCGAACCCGGGACCTTTGGACTACCGTTCCGATGCTCTACCGACTGAGCTAACCGGCCGGTCAATGCAACATTAATCTACCTGTTAGATATCTTTGAACCGTGACATACTCCCCCTACAGATTGAAATTCTTCTTGAATTTCCATGGGTACAGAGAATCATTTGTATGGCTCAGTCACGGTCCTGCCAGGATCACCAGATATCACGGCTAGAAAACTGCAACCAAATCGGGGCTCGAACCAGGGACATACTTATCTTTTTCATAACTTTTAAGATGTCGAGCGCTCGAGATAATAAGTCGAGCGGTTGAGATAATAAGTCAAGTGCTCGAGATAATAAGTCGAGGGCTCGAGATAATAAGTCAAGCACTCGAGATAATAAGTCAAAGGCTCGAGATAATAAGTCAAGCGCTCGAGATAATAAGTCGAGGCCTCGAGATAATAAGTCGAGGGCTTGAGATAATAAGTCAAGCGCTCGAGATAATAAGTTGAGGGCTTGAGATAATAAGTCAAGCGTTCGCGATAATAAGTCGAGGCCTCGAGATAATAAGTCGAGGGCTTGAGATAATAAGTCAAGTGCTCGAGATAATAAGTCGAGGGCTTGAGATAATAAGTCAAGCGCTCGCGATAATAAGTCAAGCGCTCGAGATAATAAGTCAAGGGCTCGAGGTAATAAGTAAAGCGCTCGAGATAATAAGTCGTGGGCTTGATATAATAAGTCGAGCGCTCGAGATAATAAGTCGAGGGCTTGAGATAATAAGTCAAGCGCTCGAGATAATAAGTCGAGCGCTCGAGATAATAAGTCGAGCGCTTGAGATAATAAGTCGAGGGCTCGAGATAATAAGTCAAGCGCTCGAGATAAGTCGAGGGCTAGAGATAATAAGTCAAGCGCTCGAGATAATAAGTCGAGGGCTCGAGATAATAAGTCAAGCGCTCGAGATAATAAGTCGAGGGCTTGAGATAATAAGTCAAGCGTTCGAGATAATAAGTCGAGGGTTTGAGATAATAAGTCAAGCGCTCGAGATAATAAGTTGAGGGCTTGAGATAATAAGTCGAGGGCTTGAGATAATAAGTCGAGGGCTTGAGATAATAAGTCGAGCGCTCAACATCTTAAAAGTTAAAAGTTATGTGTCCTAAACGTACCACTGTAAAATTCAGTGGAGTGCAGTCTGAAACTGTTATTTTTAGACTGTTGGTAAAAAAAAAAAGTGAGAGTTAGTGAAGTATAGTTCTGGTTAGTGCAATCTTCAACCCGAAGTCTTGATTTTAACTTAATAAGACATTTCAGAATAATATTAGGAATTACTTGTCAGTTCAGTTAATGAGATTTGTGATCCATGAAGTGTTTGGCAATCAATTTAATAGGTGTTTTATTGAACAAATTGATTTGGGAAATGTGTTAGATATAATATACAATGAATCTCATGTGGTGTAAATGAGAAATAGATTACAGAGTTTGATTTGCTGAGATTTAAAAAAATTCCTTGTCTCAGCTTCAGAAAGTAGAAGAGAAAAGCAAGACTGTCACATAGGCATTGTTTTTCTAGTAGTAGAATCATTTCAGAAAAAGTGTTGTGTGTTTTTTGTTTGTTTGGAGTTTAAGGTCATTTTCTTTCCAGCACATTTTAGGCTATATATAATGGTTGATTTTTTCGTGGTGGAGGCAGACCACCCACTTTTTCTGGGTAGAACCAGTACTGTATACCTTTCACCGTCCGTAACAATTAACACTTTCTCACATGCAACCTAACAAGGTATGTTATATGTCTTTTCATTTTAAAGGGACACACGGCAATCTTGATTTTTTAAAAATCACAGCGTCCCGTTAGTTTTTCTCTTCACTTCAGCCTTGCATTTGTTCAATCATTAATAGTAATTATTAGAATAGTTCAAAGCAAATTATTTTTACATATAACTAAATTTTTATAATAGTGCATCAATAATATGTTTAAACATTTGGTGAAATAGTGAAGAAAATTGAAATCTCAATTTTTTATTTAATCATATGCAAGCAGCAGTCAAAATGATAACTAAATTGGGGAGCAAATTTTAATGTTTGAATAAAACTCAAGATTGCCATGTGTCCCTTTAATATTTCAGCAGATATTGGATCCTTGTTTGTTTGTTTTTGTATGTGAAAAAAATATTTTGTTTCAAAGTTTACTGTGTAAACTATAAAGAGCATGTGCTGAGCTATGACATAGTTGTTGACAAACAATTCCCTCGGGTTTAGCTGTTGATTACCTTTTCTCTTTTAAATATGCTATGACAAATTATACTTGCCATATCATTTGCTTTAGTTATTGTTTAGGCAAATTTGCATAGTGAAAGCACATGACAACAACAGGATAATGGAAAGTGTATCATGCAATTTATATTAATAGATAATGATGAGCATTAAAATTAAATTGTGGCACCCGAGAGGATTGAAATGGTTTATATTAAAGGCAGAAATGTTTATTAAAATGTAAAATGAAACATTCATAAAATGAAACTTTTTGGAAGTACTAGGCCTCTTTTTTTAATAACTTGGTTTACGGATCAGCCGAGTCTAATTTTCCCGTTTTGGAAAAAAAAAAATTGTACTTTTCAATTATTATTTTTTTTAAATTATTTTCTTCTTTTTTTTCCCCACTTGTGTCAAGGACTATAATTCCGTGCAAGTTTTTCCCGCTATATTCGTTTGTTGTATCCTGCATTTGTTGTCATTCATTCAAGTTAGACATGCTCGGTTATCTAAAGTATGATTTCTATAGGGATCTACGAAAAGTGATGTTCGATTTTTGATTCTCTCCCCCTTTTTGACTTAAAACGTCAACATTTTGCTTGTAATTTTTTCTCTTAATTTCCCCCGAGTAATTTTATTTTTATTTTTATTTCGACCTCCTGACGTAATTTTTCCAGAACAATCCATAAACAAAGTTATTAAAAAAAAAAAGGCTCTATGGACACAAAGTCTGTTAGGTAATAGTCTTCTTTAAATGGACACATGGCAATCTGGAGTTTTATATCAAGCATTAAAATTAGCACCTTGATTTATTAATCCTGTATCATTTTGACTTTAAAACTTCTTGCATATAATTAAATAAAAAAATTCGAGATTTCAGTTTTCTTCATTATTCTACCAAATGTTTTAAATATATTATTGGTGCAATAATAATATATAGTTCTAACATGTAAAAACAATTTGATTTAAACTTTTCTAATAATTAATATTAATGATTGAACAAATGCAAGTTATGTAGTAAAACTAATTTTAAACTCACATAACCATATTGTGGCTTTAGCACATCCCTCTTGCACATTCTGTTTTTAATCACCCATTTAATATGGCATCAAACTTTTGTCAGGGTCTTAATATTAATGAAAGCTCAGACAAGTTTGAAAACCAGCCAGATCAGATTAGTTATTATGTGTATGTATATTAGTATAGCCATTGTTTTTCTGAAAAAAATGCCATTCTATGTCTTTTGAGCACTCGAGTACCAAGCTTGGCCAGATTGTGGATAACAATAAAAGTTCTGAAAATTTGAAAATCAGCTAAACTGGATAAGTAACACTAGAGTTATGGCCCTTGATTTTATTGATAAATGCTTTATTTTAGGACTCCGACACCTTTCTTTTCCATCTGATCTTTACCAAACTCTGCCAGGTTGTTGATATTAATGAGAGTTCAGACAATTTCAAATAACAGCTTGATTTGATTGCTAACACCAGAGTTATGGCCCTTGCTCTATTGATTGCCACGTTTTGCTTTGTTAAATCTCTAGCTACTTCATTTTTCATCGGATCTTTAACAAACTTAATCACAGTGCTTTTATCAATAAATTTTGAACAAGTTCAATATCCCGCCAATTATGGAACAGAAACAGCAGCATTGTGGCCCTGAATTGTGGCTATGTTTTGCTTTATTAACACTGAAGATCCTTCATTTTTCATCTGATCTTTACCAAACTTGCTAAGAATGTTAATATCAATAAAAGCTATTACAAGTTTCAGAACCAGCCATATCTTTTTTGATTATTTTATTTTATGAAGTTATCTCGATCATTGAAGAAAGTGTGACAAATTGAACAACTATCCATGTTGGACTAGAATCAGCAGAGTTATGGTCCTTGAATTAGTTAAAATGCTAAACCATGCTTTGTTTTCACTCAATCTCCTTTATTTCTCATTTGATCTTAACCAACCAAACTTGTTCAACGTGTTAAAAGCAAAAACTCAGATAAATTCGAAAAAAATATTAGAATAACCTTGATCATAGAAGAAAGAAGGGACAATTCAAAAAATAGCCATGTCAACCTAAAAACTGAGTTATTGCCCTTGAATTTTTAAAAAAAAAAGAGCTGTACTTTTGCTTTTTTTACGCTCTAGCTCCTTCATTTTTGTCTCGCCTTTTCGAAGAAAAAAAGAGACAAAGGTGGCGGCAACATTCAAGTTTTGCGTTCAGGTCATTTTTAGCTCTAAGGGCCAGCAGAGCTTATGGGATGGCGAGTTGTCCGTCGTCCGTCGTTCTGTTAACTTTTACCTCGTTAAGACGATAGGGCCTTCATTTTTCATCAGGTCCTTACAAAACTTTACCAGATTGTTAATGTCAATGAAAGCTCGGACAAGTTCGAAAACCTGCCAAATTGGACCAGTAACACTGAGTTATGGCCCTTGATATAGTTAAAAATGCTATATTTTGCCTCGTTAAGAGGATAGGGCGTTCATTTTTTATCCGATCTTTACCAAACTTTACCAGATTGTTAATGTCAATGATAGCTCGGACAAGTTCGAAAACCAGCGAGATTGGACCAGTAACAGCGGAGTTATGGCCCTTGATTTAGTTAAAAATCCTATATTTTGCCTCGTTAAGACGATAGGGCCTCCATCTTTCATCCGATCTTTACCAATCTTTACCAGATTGTTAGTGTCAAAAAATGTTCAGATAAGTTTGAAAACCAACCAGATCGGACCAGTAACAGAGGAGTTATGGCCCTTGATTTAGTTAAAAATGCTATATTTGCCTCGTTAAGACGATAGGGCCTTCATTTTTAATCCTATCTTTACCAAACTTTAACAGATTGTTAATGTCAATGAAAGCTCGGACAAGTTCGAGAACCTGCCAAATTGGACCAGTAACACTGAGTTATGGCCCTTGATATAGTTAAAAATGCTATATTTTGCCTCGTTAAGAGGATAGGGCGTTCATTTTTTATCCGATCTTTACCAAACTTTACCAGATTGTTAATGTCAATGATAGCTCGGATAAGTTCGAAAACCAGCCAGATCGGACCAGTAACAGCGGAGTTATGGCCCTTGATTTAGTTAAAAATCCTATATTTTGCCTCGTTAAGACAATAGGGCCTCCATCTTTCATCCGATCTTTACCAATCTTTACCAGATTGTTAGTGTCAAAAAAAGTTCAGATAAGTTCGAAAACCAACCAGATCGGACCAGTAACAGAGGAGTTATGGCCCTTGATTTAGTTGAAAATGCTATATTTGCCTCGTTAAGACGATAGGGCCTTCATTTTTAATCCTATCTTTACCAAACTTTAACAGATTGTTAATGTCAATGAAAGCTCGGACAAGTTCGAAAACCAGCCAGATTGGACCAGTAACAACGGAGTTATGGCCCTTGATTTAGTTAAAAATGCTATATTTTGCCTCGTTAAGACGATAGGGCATTCGTTTTTCATCTGACCTTTACCAAACTGTACCAGATTGTTAATATCAATGAAAGCTTGGATAAGTTCGAAAAGCGGACAGTTCAGACCAGTAACAGTGGAATTATGGGCTCTGGATTTAGTTAAAAATGCTAGATTTTGCCTCGTTAAGACGATAGGGCCTTCATTTTTCATCTGATCTTTACCAGATTGTAGGTGTCAATAAAAGCTCGGATAAGTTTGATCGGACCAGTAACAGCGGAGTTATGGCCCTTGATTTAGTTAAAAATGCTATATTTTGCCTCGTTAAGACGATAGGGCCTTCATTTTTCATCCGATCTTTACCAAACTTTAACAGATTGTTAATATCAATAAACGCTCGGACAAGATCGAAAACCAGCCAGATCGGACCAGTAACAGCGGACTTATAGCCCTTGATTTAGTTAAAAATGCTAAATTTTGCCTCGTTAAGACAAAAAGGCTTTCATTTTTCATCAGATCTTTACCAGACTTTATCAGATTGTTAAAATCAATGAAAGCCCCGACAAATTTGAAAAACAGCCAGATTGGACCATTTACACAGGAGTTATGGCCCTTGATTTTCTGATAAATGCTATATTTTGGCCTAAGTAAGACGAAAGGGCCTTCATTTGGACTGATTTCAGTGAAACTTTTCAGGGATGATCAATACCAAGCCTAGTTGTACATATCATGACCGTGTTCCGGTTGAATGATTTTGGCAGAGTTTTGTCCCTTTAAAGGTTTTAATACACATACTTTTTCCAGACTTGTTCTCCTGAACCCCTGGCCAGATTTAAACGAAACTTTTTAGGGATGATCAGTTCCAGGTCTAGTTGTGGAAATCATCGCCGTGTTCCCGTTGAATGATTTTCGGCAGAGTTATGGCCCTTTAAAGGTTTTAATACACAAACTTTGTCTGGACTAGTTCTCCTGAAACCCTCGCCAGATTTCAACGAAACTTTACAGGGATGATCAGCACCAAGCCTAGTTGTGGATATCATCGTCGCATTCCAGTTTACAGATTTTTGGCAGAGTTATGGCCCTTTAAAGGTTTTTGATGCACAAACATTTTCCAGGCTAATTCTCCTGAACCCCTGGCTGGATTTCATCTGAACTTGAATTGAATTGAATTGGATTTTATAGTCGCACCAACAGCTAAGGTCATATGGCGACTTTCCAGCTTCATCTGAACTTGACAAGGTCATGATCAGTATCAAGCCTAGTTGTGCATATCATCGCCATAGTCTGGTTGAATGATTTTTGGCAAAGTTATGGCCCTTTAAATGTTTTAATAGACAAACTTTGTAGAGATTAGTCTCTTCTGAACTCCTTGCCGGATTTCAGCGAATCTTGGTGGGGATGATCAGTACCAAGCCTAGTTGCACCTATCATTGCCGTGTTCTGGTTGAATGTTTTTTGGCAGAGTTACGACTCCTTTAAGGTTTTAATACACTAACTTCGTACAGACTTGTTCTCCTGAATGTCTGGCTGGATTTCAACAAAACTTGGCAGGGATGATCAGTACTAAGCCTATTTGCGTATGTCTTTGCTATGTTGCGGTTGAATGATATTATACATAAACTTTATGTTTAGCCAGTAGAGCGTCCACAGGCCCTTTTGGGCCTCTTGTCTCAATTACTGTACACACTAGACCTTTCAAACTTTGCTTATAGTTGTATCTTGGGTGATATATCGCAACGTGACAAAGCAAATGTGCAAGTGACCTTGACCCTCCAAGCAAAGGGCAGATAACTTAATAATTTTTAGGTTCAACTTTTGCGTTTAGGTCACTTTTTTACACATTGCACTAGACCTTTAAAACTTTGCTTATAGCTGTATCGTGAGTCACAACGTGACAAAGCAAATGTGGAAGTGACCTTGACCCTCCAAGCAAAGGGTAGATAACTTAATAATTTTACCTTTAACATTTGCGTCGAGGTCAATTTCGCGCAAACTTTATGCACTATACCTTTCAAACTTTGTTTAGTTGTATCTAGGGTGGTACATTGCAATGTGACAATGCAGATGTGGATGTGACCTGGACTTTCCAAGCAAAGGGCAGATTACTTTAATTGGTAGATTTACATCACTTTCTCATGAACTATAATTATGCACTAGATGTTTTAAGCCTAATTTATAGCTTAATCTTTGGAAGAAAAAACATTCTATTTTGACAGTTGTATCTTGGGTAGTGCATCTTTTTGGACGCATGGATTTCATCTATGACCTTGACCTACTTTTCGGAGCTGATTATTTTTAGCTCTACTGGTCAAGGGCCTACATTCTACCAAACTTTAACAGGTTGTTAATATCAATGAAAGCTCGGGCAAGTTTGAAAACCAGCCAGATCGGACTAGTAACAGTGGAGTTATGGTTAAAATGTCCTATTATTTGCAACAGGAATGTGTAATTTAACTGGGGCGGTCTTATATCGAGGTAAACTGATGACAACATCACAGAGACAAAAAAACAAAAAAATAAATAAATGCCTACCGACCTACCCTATTTTAAGATCACCTGAACTGAAGGCTCAAGATGATCTATTGGGATCACTCTTCGTCCTTCGTCTTTCGTCGTCGTCATCGTCGTTAACTTTTGCTTCAAACGACTTCTCCTCAGAAACCGCTTGGCCAATTTTGACCAAACTTCACAGGGATGATCATTAAATGAATGCATTTTACATTTGTTAAAATTAGGTCAGCGCGACATCCAAGATGGCCACCATTACCATATGGTTGAAACCTTCAAAAATCTTCTTCCCAAGAACTGCTAGACAGATTTCGACAGTTTTTCTTTTAAAATGATCACCAACGCCTAGACTAGCAAGTTTGTTCAAATGAGACCCCGGAGTCAAAAATGGCCGTGCCCAGGGGGTCCAAAGTTTGTATATTGAGATTTTGCATGTTTTTCATAGACATATAGGAACAAAAATTAAAAAATCTTCTTCTCTGAAACCACAAGGCATAGAGCTCTCATGTATTACTTGTAGCATCAGCTTATGGTCCTCTACTAAGTTTGTTCAAATGATGACCCTGGGGTCAAATTAGGCCCTGCCCCGGTGGTCAAATTAGGCCCTGCCCCGGTGGTCACAGTTTTACATAGACTTATATAGGAAAAAAATTCAAAAATCTTCTTCTCTGAAACTACAAGAGCCAGAGGTTTAATATTTTGCATTTACTGTAAGCTTATGGTCCTTCACCACGTTTGTTCAAATGGTGATCCTGGGGGCAAATTTGGCCCTGCCTCAGGGGTCACAGGTTTACATAGACTTATATAGGGGAAAAAATAAAAACTCTGAAACTACAAGGGCCAGAAGTTTAATATTTTGCATTTACTATAAGCTTCTGGTCCTCTACCAAGTTTGTTCAAATGGTGACCCTGGGATCACATTTGGCCACCACCACTGGGTCACATGTTTTACATTGACTTGTATAGGGAAAAACTTAAAAAATGTTCTTCTCTGAAACTGCAAGAGCCAGAGGTTTAATATTTTGCCTTTGCTATAAGCTTCTGGTCCTCTACCAAGTTTGTTCAAATTGTGACCCTGGGGTCCATTTGGCCCTGCTCCAGGGGTCACATGTTTTATATAGACTTGTATAGGAAAATACTTAAAAAATATTCTCCTCTGAAACTGCAAGAGCCAGATGTGTGCATCTACTATAAGCTTATGGTCCTCTACCAAGCCTGTTTAAGTGGTGATCCTGGGGTCATATTTTGCCCCGCCCTAGAGGTCACATGTTTTACAAAGACTTACAGATTTTTTTTTAAAAATCTTCTTCTCAGAAACAGCTTGGTAAATTTTGACCAAACTTCACATGGATGATCCTTAGGTGAATGTTTTACAAATTTTTTAAAATTAGGTAAACACGACATCCAAGATGGCCGCCATAGAAAAATCTTTAAATTACTTCTTGTACACTGGGAAGCTTAGTGGCCGTCGGTTCAAATCCCATTGGAGGTACATGTATTTATTTTATTTTTTTATTATACACTTTTATTATTGTTTCCTATTTGGATGAGTTTTTTCTTTTGTTTAATTTTTCTAAAGTTTTTATATCAAGATTTTGCATGTTTTACAGACTTACATAGTGAAAACTTAAAAAATCTTCTTCTGAAATTACAAGAGCCAGAGGTTTAATGTTTTGCATTTGCTATAGACTTATATGGTCCTCTACCAAGTTGGTACAAATGGTGACCCTTGCGTCACATTTGGCCCCCGTCCCAGGGGTCAAATGTTTTACATAGACTTGTATAGTGTAATACTTAAAAAAAAAAATCTTCTTTTGAATTGTTAGCATGGAGTTGTGGGTTTAAAATTTTGGTCGTAGGGGGCGTCCGTGGCCGAGTGGTTAACGTCTCTGACTTGAAATCACTTGCCCCTCACCGCTGTAGGTTTGATCCCTCAGGGGCCTAGGAATCTTTATGTGAGGAAGCTATCCAGCTGGCTTGCGGAACGTCGGTGGTTCTACCCAGGTGCCCGCCCGTGCACGAAAATTGCCCAGAGGGGCACCTGGGGTCTTCCTCCACCAATGGAAGCTGGAAAGTCGCCATATGACCTTAGCTGTTGGTGCGACTATAAAATCCAATTCAATTCAATTCAATAAAATTTTGGTTGAAGGTGTTGTTGTGTTTTGCACTTGTAAAAAGGTATTGAAATAAATTTAATGATGGAACCCCTTGATATAAGAGCCATTTTAGCTTGTAGAGCAAGGACAGGCCCCCTTGTTTTCTTGTTCTTTACTATTATTAATGATTGCTAATCCCTGGTCTATCAAGTTTGCTCATTTGAAGTCCCTGGGGTCAAAGATGGCTGCAACTCCTGGGTCCAAAGTTTGTATGTAGAGATTTTGCATGTTTTTACATAGACTTACATTAGGACAGACTTAAAAACATCTTCAGTCAGCATTTGCGAAAGGACAATTTTTTCATCATTGCAAAGATACTCAGGTGATCGATTTAGGGCCATTTTGGCCCTCTTGTTTTTAGAGCGTGCAATAGGAAACACTTTTTTTTTTTTTGGCCTTATGTAATTAACTGAGGTCATAAGTATATTGATCCTTTAGAAATTTGAGCCACCTTTGCTGAAAGATCCAGACCTGCAAATTAGTCCAAAACGATGGGGAATTGAACTGTGGCTCTTATTACAAAAAAAGGTCTGCATTGAATTGAGTTCTATTTTCCGCAATATTGATTGGTATACATAACACAACACTCATACCTATATTTGATTTGTTGTCCATTCTGATAAACACTTTTCTTCTGCCAGGTTGTCACAGGACCCTGGTCCAGTCTTCAAAACAAATTTGAAATTGATTCGTGTTGATTCATTTGGAGTTCGAATAGATAGCAAGGCATCTTTGGAATATACAGTGTCAGTATAGAGAGGTAAGGTTATGCATAGTAGATTATCACCATCTCTGGGTATTAATCTGCAAAATGTGTTTATTTTCATTATAGTTTTCCTGATGTAGCTAATTAAAACTTCTTCTTTATATATAGGATCAAGTTCTCATTTCATTAGAAATTTATGAAAAGAGTTATGAATTATTTCAATTTTAACAATTTTGGCAAAGGAAATATGCATTCTGGACGATAACTTCGAAACCTTTGCTCCCACACTCCTGAAACTTCATAGGTAAAATTAAAAATAAAAAAATGATGTGATATATTTTTCAGAATAGGTAGAGAATATATACTTTTTAGCTCAACTTTTTCAAAGAAAAAAATAGAGCTCATAATTGCCATCACTTGGTCTTAGTTGTCTGCGTCTGCGTCATCTGCGTCCGGGTTAAAGTGTGTATGATGATGTAAGCTTATATCTCCGAAACTACTTTACTAAATTGATTGATTCTTCACACATTTGTTCAGCATCATAAGACAACATCATACAGCCAGGTTCTATAACTCATGCTTTTATTCTAACAAAATTATGGCCCCTTTTATACTTAGAAAATATGTTTAAAGTTTGTATGTAAACTTATATCTCCGAAACTACATAATGAATAGAAACTTCACACATGTATTCATATATTCAGCATCATTAGGCGACACCATACAGCCAGGTTCTATATCATGCTTTTATTTTAACAAAATTATGGCCACTTTTATACTTAGAAAACAGTTCAAGTTTGTATGTAAACATGTATTTTCGAAACTGCTTTACATAATGGATAGAAACTTTGCACGTGTGATAACATCATAGCAAGGTTCTATAACTCATGCTTTGATTTTAGCAAAATTGTGTCTCATTTTTGGTTAACAAATGTGATAATTGTGTTATGCAATAAAGCAATCTTATGCCCTTCAACATATAATCAGTTGTAAAAGAAACTGGACACTTTGAAAATTTTACTTTACACCGTATCCTCCTTATCAAGCGACAGTCCCTTAATGATTCGACCTATTGAAAAACAAATGACAACATTATCGATATTGGCAATGGAATGATAAAAACTTTGGTAACAAACGTGGCATATTCATTTTGGAATTTGTCAATTTAATTCTAAAAAAACTTTATACAATTAAATGATAAATCTAAACAAACTCTTGCAACTGAGTATAGTTTCCCAATAAAAAAAACAAGGCCTTGAAAGTCAACTTCAGCTGTGTTTGCATGTGTTACATACATTTGATATTTAGTAAACAAAAAAAGTTGGAATATAAATCTCAGTGGCGTAGCTGCCTATAGGCACTGTAGCCACCTGCAAAACACATTGTCCCCAGAAATCAAAAAAATAAAAATGCCAAAAAATGCAATAAAGGCAGAGGCGGGTATGGGGTGAAGGGGTATGGTCAGCTCATACCAATTTTTACTCGTGGTCTTTTCAGAAAACAAAAGTCGAACTGTTTTCGCTCGCGGTCTTTTGGAACCAAACACACCATGATTATGCAAAATTTTGAAAGATTTTCGGAAAGCAAGCATTCATAATAATATATGTTATTTTGATCTGTTCCGATGTTTTTATTGCTTGAAAAGCTTGAAATCGTGGATTAAAAACATACTGTTTGATGCCTAAAATACCATCAGAATGCAGGATTTGGCTTCCTTATAAAAAAAAAATTCAGAGGGGGCATGCCCCCGGAAACCCCTGGACCCCCCTAGACCTCGTGCCTACACACTGATTTAGACTCCCCTACGCCCCTGAATATCAACATGCCTGAAAACCTCTATATTATTCAACAGTATATGATTATCTGAAAGATGAACCTTTTTAGGTTTGAATTTCAGTCATTTTTGGGTGAAATGTTCATTTAATAGTGTCATTGGGTGACATAATGTAAATGTGTTTTGTCACTGCTGAAGATGACTTCTAAATCGGAGCCTTCAGACTGACCCTAAAAGCCTTTTTTTCTTTCTTTTTATATTTCGGTTCAGATAGGTAAATAAATATGTTAATAATCACTTTAGATGCTTGAAATGTTAATTCAGTGCATACTTTCTTAGATATATTGACTAAAACCAAGAGGGTAGCTCCTCTCCCTAGCGGGAGGAGATACCCATGCTTTTACAAAAGGAACCGCTCTGACTGTACACAACCAGATGAAATATCAAAATCGTAAAAAAGGCTGGTAAGGTCAGAGAAGGATTAGAAGACTTCCTGTCTGTCACAAATGACTATAAAATAGTTACTTGTATGTCATGGGTTAAAGTCCCTATCCTGCACTTGTATGTCATGGGTTAAAGTCCCTATCCTGCACTTGTATGTCATGGGTTAAAGTCCCTATCCTGCACTTGTATGTCATGGTTTAAGTCCCTATCCTGCACTTGTATGTCATGGGTTAAGGTCCCTATCCTGCACTTGTATGTCATGGGTTAAGGTCCCTATCCTGCACTTGTATGTCATGGGTTAAAGTCCCTATCCTGCACTTGTATGTCATGGGTTAAGGTCCCTATCCTGCACTTGTATGTCATGGGTTAAGGTCCCTATCCTGCACTTGTATGTCATGGGTTAAGGTCCCTATCCTGCACTTGTATGTCATGGGTTAAGGTCCCTATCCTGCACTTGTATGTCATGGGTTAAGGTCCCTATCCTGCACTTGTATGTCATGGGTTAAGGTCCCTATCCTGCACTTGTATGTCATGGTTTAAGTCCCTATCCTGCACTTGTATGTCATGGGTTAAAGTCCCTATCCTGCCATCAACAGGCACATTTATAAACAGATGTATCCTGTTTCTAAACAGAATGACAACAAGGCATATAATATATATTACATGTTTTGAGAATCCAAACTCTATAGACACAATATAAATGGCTTTAACCAGCCAAACCATCCTCATAACTGGATCGTCTAATGAGTTAGCAACACATACCGATAATTCATTTTACACATATTCAGTCACGGGTATTATAAGAACCCATGAATGAACCTATACTTTTAATCGGCATATGCATTATTATATTATGACCTGAACACCAGGATAGAGTTTTGATAAACGGTGTTATGGTGTAAATTTGCACCAGTTTGGCAGGTTAGTTCATTTAAATCTGGGAGCATTTCAATATTATTGCCGTAGGGGATAGCTAGCAATATTATACTTATCGTGATACAGGTTTCACAATACAATACGTATCACAATAAATGTAAAAGATTGATTTTAGATGATTATACTATTTCTGCATTATTAAATATGTAAAATAAAAGTGGGGACGATAACTAGTATTATATGTGTAAATTCTTTTGATTTTTTTCTCTGTTGCAATGATGGCCCATCGACAGCAAAGATGTTGCTGTTAAGTTTTTATGTTTGAGTCTATTTCTCAGAACTGCATGCATTTGGAGCATACCAGAAAATAAAACAATACAAACGTTATTAAAATTTCTTTAAAAGAAATGTTTACCGGTATTTTTTTAAAAAAAAATTAACAAATAAATAAAACTCCCCTAATTTCTAAATTTGGTTCTTTTCACGTGAAAATGTTCACATATCACCTCAATATGCCATGTCTGGTAGGATCTCATGAGATGCTTTAGTCGTGATGCTTTAGCCGTTGTAAACCTTCTGGCCTCTCACCGCTGCGGGTTCAAATTCCACTGGGAGCTCAACTTTTAAGTCAGAAAGTGTCGATTCTTACAGATGGCGGGCGGTATATAGTACTGGTTCTACCCAGGAATAAGTGGTTAGTCTGCCTCCACCACAAAAAAATTGACCGTCACATTTTGCCTAACATGTGCTAACAATGGCGTAAAACACCATTTAAACAAACCTGAACGCTTAATCTAGAAATGATCCTTTTATTATATACCTTCATAAGAATGCTTGTAAAATAATATAGCACAGTAGGACTAGTTTATATGCACTTAAGCGGCGACGTGGGTAATCTCTTTATATAGGATAGTGATACGGAATCGAAAAAAAGCTAGTAGTGATACAAGTTTTTGTATGCTATTATATGAAAATGAAGGTACCGGAACATCTACTAGGTTTTTAATTAAGCTTAAGTTCAATACCATAGAGAGTTTTCATGAATGAAATTCACATTACACCTTAAGTCCATTAAGCGCTGGGAAAGTTTGTATTAGCAGGATTTTATAACACATGTTTCGAAAATAAAACACGTTTGCAAAAAAAAAATACTGAAAAATGGGATAACCTGTTTAACATTACCTATTAAATGTCTTGATTTTACAATATTCAAACTTTTTAAACCGAATTTAAGATTTAGCTTCTTGGAGAAGGGGTTGGATGGGGTATGAAAGTTAACGCTCGGACCACACAATGGGCTCATCAACCTTGACGTCCCCTTTTCGTGTTTAGCCCTGTTTCTCAGGAACTAGCAGCTCAGTGAGACAGGGTTTTTCTACAAGTGACATTGACCTTGAATCTTGGGGGTCATCAACTTTAAACAGTTTACATAAACTTGGGTTATTGCTGTATATTGGACAGTACAGTAGAATACCATAGAGCACTTTCATAAATAACCTAGACTTTTAAATTGTACAGGTCTTTAATTTTGTTAATTATGCAGCGAAGCTTTAGCATTTAGCACCGCTTCGAAGAAACTCAACATGAGTTGCACCCTTTAAACCTTGACTGATAGTAGTGGGGTGTAATAAAAAACAACATAATTATATCCTTTCTTTTTTGTGATTACAAAGCAGTATAGGTAAGACGTATGATTGATTCCACAGCGTTCTTGTCATGTTGAGTTATACACCGATTGACCAACTTCATAATTACTTGGTTGATGCTAATTAATGGTATTCTGATATAAAGCTCCCACTGGGCTGGAGGCAGCACTGGAGGGGCGGCACTGGAGGCGGCACTGGAGGCAGTGTGATGTCCTTTTATCACTCCGCCTGAGAATACTGTGTGGTAATTAAACCCAGTGTTGACTTGTTTTCAGGCTACTGCTTAGTGAATTGATTGTTTTTATCATAATTATATCAAACACCTTTTTTTAATGGTGAGTCACAATGGATTGAACGCAACTGATAAATCTGTTACCATCTGTAACTATTGTTTAATGACATTGACTGCAGTAATGTACTCCTGACTGCAGTAATATACTCCTAATGTCCTGATTATGCATTGTTATCTCTAGTTACCGCTTTATTACATGGTAATTCATTTTGTACCCACTGCAGCAAACAGATTTTGGTACCAGCACATTGAGAAAAAATACTTTTTCCATTCTCAAGGACCATTATACTGACTGCAGTACATGGACTTTTGTACTGACTGCACCACATGGACCTTTGTACTGACTGAACCACATGGACTTTTGTTCTGACTGCGACACATGGAACTTTGTACTGACTGCACCACATGGACCTTTGTACTGACTGCACCACATGGACCTTTGTACTGACTGCACCACATGGAACTTTGTACTGACTGCACCACATGGAACTTTGTACTGACTGCACCACATGGACCTTTGTACTGACTGCACCACATGGACCTTTGTACTGACTGCACCACATGGAACTTTGTACTGACTGCACCACATGGAACTTTGTACTGACTGCTCCACATGGACCTTTGTACTGACTGCACCACATGAACCTTTGTACTGACTGCAGTATATGGACCTTTGTACTGACTGCAGCACATGGACTTTTGTACTGACTGCAGCACATGGACTTTTGTACTGACTGCAGCACATGGACTTTTGTACTTACTGCAGCACATGGATTTTTGTACTGACTGCAGCACATGGACTTTTGTACTGACTGCAGCACATGGATTTTTGTACTGACTGCACCACATGGACTTTTGTACTTACTGCAGCACATGGATTTTTGTACTGACTGCACCACATGGACTTTTGTACTGACTGCAGTACATGGACTTTTGTACTGACTGCAGCACATGGACTTTTGTACTGACTGCAGCACATGGACTTTTGTACTGTCTGCAGTACATGGACTTTTGTACTGACTGCAGTACATGGACTTTTGTACTGACTGCAGCACATGGACTTTTGTACTGACTGCAGCACATGGACTTTTGTACTGACTGCAGCACATGGATTTTTGTACTGACTGACTGCAGTACATGGACTTTTGTACTTACTGCAGCACATGGATTTTTGTACTGACTGCAGCACATGGACTTTTGTACTGACTGCAGCACATGGACTTTTGTACTTACTGCATCTCATGGACTTTTGTACTGACTGCAGCACATGGACTTTTGTACTGACTGCAGCACATGGACTCTTGTACTGACTGCAGCACATGGACTTTTGTACTGACTGCAGTACATGGACTTTTGTACTTACTGCAGCACATGGATTTTTGTACTGACTGCAGCACATGGACTTTTGTACTGACTGCAGCACAAGGACTTTTGTTACTGACTGAAGCACATGGACATTTATACTGACCGCAGTACATGGACTTTTGTACTGACCGCAGCACATGGACTGTTGTACTGACTGCAGCACATCCACATTTGTACTGAATGCAGCACATGGACTTTTGTACTGACTGCAGCACTGGACCTTTGTACTGGCTGCAGCACATGGACTTTTGTACTGACTGCAGCACGTGGACCTTTGTACTGACTGCAGCACTCGACTTTTGTACTGACTTCAGCAGATGTGTTTTTCTACTCACTGCAGCACATGGACTTTTGTACTTACTGCAGCACATGGATTTTTGTACTGACTGCAGCACATGGACTTTTGTACTGACTGCAGCACAAGGACTTTTGTTACTGACTGAAGCACATGGACATTTATACTGACCGCAGTACATGGACTTTTGTACTGACCGCAGCACATGGATTTTTTTACTGACTGCAGCACATGGACTGTTGTACTGACTGCAGCACATGGACATTTGTACTGACTGCAGCACTTGGACTTTTGTACTGATTGCAGCACTCGACCTTTGTACTGACTGCAGCACATGGACCTTTGTACTGACTTCAGCACATGGACCTTTGTACTGACTGCAGCACATGGACATTTGTACTGACTGCATCACTGGACCTTTGTACTGACTGCAGCACATGGACCTTTGTACTGACTGTAGCACTTGGACCTTTGTACTGACTGCAGCACATGGACATTTGTACTGACTGCAGCACTTGGACCTTTGTACTGACTGCAGCACATGGACTTTTGTACTGACTGCAGCACTTGGACATTTGTACTGACTGCAGCACATGGACATTTGTACTGACTGCAGCACTTGGATTTTTGTACTGACTGCAGCTCATGGACTTTTGTACTGACTGCAGCACTTGGACCTTTGTACTGACTGCAGCTCATGGACATTTGTACTGTCTGCAGCACATGGACTTTTGTACTGACTTCCGTACATGGACTTTTGTACTGACTGCAGCACATGGACATTTGTTCTGACCGCAGCACATGAACTTTTGTTATGACTGCAGTACATAGACTTTTGTACTGACTGCAGTACATGGACTTTTGTACTGATTGCAGCACATGGACATTTGTTCTGACTGCAGCTCTTGGACTTTTATACTTACTGCAGCACATGGACATTTGTACTGACTGCAGCTCTTGGACTTTTGTACTGAATGCAGCTCTTGGACTTTTGTACTTACTGCAGCACATGGATATTTGTACTGACTGCAGCACTTGGACCTTTGTACTGACTGCAGCACATGGACTTTTGTACTGACTGCAGCACTTGGACATTTGTACTGACTGCAGCACATGGACATTTGTACTGACTGCAGCACTTGGACTTTTGTACTGACTGCAGCTCATGGACTTTTGTACTGACTGCAACACTTGGACCTTTGTACTGACTGCAGCTCATGGACTTTTGTACTGTCTGCAGCACATGGACTTTTGTACTGACTTCAGCCTGGACTTTTGTACTGACCGCAGCACATGGACATTTGTTCTGACCGCAGCTCATGAACTTTTGTAATGACTGCAGTACATGGACTTTTGTACTGACTGCAGTACATGAACTTTTGTACTGACTGCAGCACATGGACTTTTGTACTGACTGCAGCACATGGACTTTTGTACTGACTGCAGCACATGGACATTTGTTCTGACTGCAGCACATGAACTTTTGTAATGACTTCAGTACATGGACTTTTGTACTGACTGCAGCTCTTGGACTGTTGTACTGTCCGCAGCACATGGACCTTTGTACTGACTGCAGCACATGGACTTTTGTACTGACTGCAGCACATGGACATTTGTACTGACTGCAGCACATGGACTTTTGTACTGACTGCAGTACATGGACTTTTGTTACTGACTGCAGCATTGGACCTTTGTACTGACTGCAGCTCGTGAACTTTTGTACTCACTGCAGCATTGGACCTTTGTACTGACTGCAGTACATGGACTTTTGTACTGACTGCAGCACATGGACTTTTGTACTCACTGCAGCACATGGACATTTGTACTCACTGCAGCACATGCACTTTTATACTCACTGCAGCTCATGGACATAAACTTTGTACTCACTGCAGCACATGGATTTTTCTACTCACTGCAACGCTTGGATGTTTGTACTGACTGCAGCACTTGTTTGCTATAAAATGTAGCATGAGTACTGTATATAAATAAAGCAATAATTCAATAAATTACATGTTGGACGATTTTTTTTGTCATTTTATAAGTGATGGACTGACATTGATGACCAAATAGTCATTTCAGAAGCATTATTCTTTCAGGCAAAATGACCGAGATATTTTATGCAACAGTTAATTGACATACTGTCTTGAGATAAATATGTAGAATTGCCAAGTTCAGTCATTTTGCCTGAACAATAATGAAGCAATTTGGCAGCATTTATCTGTAATTTCGCTTACCTCTTTTATACCTCTATTGCGTGTTTCTGCGGACTTAATTGGCACTTGTGTTCCAATAATCGCCAATAAAAAGTTGTTTTACTCCCGTTTGATGTCGGCCATTGTTTATTGAGCATTTTATTGTCATCATGTTATGAGAAGAACACATTGTAAATTGTGATGGCGTCGACTAATGAGTTCCCTGGGGAATTATTGCAGGGATGTTGGGTTCTGAAGGAGAAATAAGATTGTGTTATGTCTTTTATTGGTCTCACCCCTTTGTCACATAAATGGAATGGTCTTAATTCAAAGAAACAATTAAATGTCCATTATATATATTTATTACATTTTCATCGGTGAAAGATTGGGATTTCTCAGTAAAAGAATATTTATAATCGCTAAATATTATCCGAACAAAAACAACTAACTGACGCTGAGTTGTGACGTCAATAAAGTGGTGCTGACATCGACGTCATCTGCCGATAATGTTCCATAAAATGAATATTTTCGATTAAAATCACGCACAAACTGATTTATAATGTAATTAACAGATTATTTAACTGCTGTGTTCGATTATAGAATCCTTCAATCGATGGTAGACGTGTTTTTTTCACTCACTCGCATACGCTCATTCGTGAAAAGAACTACGCATCTACCATCTCGTGAAGGATTTCCCCATAATCGATCCCACCAGTTAAATAATCTCTAGCCTCGTACGTCGGATGGGGACGTAAACTGGGCGGTCCCTTGTATCGGTCTATCCTCCGAGCACGTTAAAGATCCATAGGAATCTATTCGATAATAAGAGTAGGGCACGGTTCCCGGATTACTATGTATCCTACCCCTCTCTCTGGGGCGGCTCTAAATATACCTATACTGTGTTGGTGAGCCGTTAAACAACATGTAATTCAATTAAATAATCTCTATGTAGCGGGTTCAGGGTTAATTGGTCTTTATGATCTATGAACTAGTCAATGTGTGGTACTTATTGGTAGCAGAAAAGGCAAGCTATACTTCTCACCCTGGCGTCAGCATTACCGTTACCGTTAGTTTACCTTTTCGGTAAGCTCATATCTTAGAACCTGTCTGACAGATTCAATGAAACTTCACACATAGATCCAGTATAAACTGATAACATGCCATGCACAAGTCACATAACTCTGCAGCTTTTACAAAGTAATGCCCCTTTTTGTACTTAGTCAATTTCTTTGTTACCCTTTTTCGGTAAGCTCATAATTATCTCAGAAAGCTGCTTGACAGAATCTTTACATGTATTCACAATCATAAGTGGTACTTGTACAAACAAGTGCCATACATCTGTTATGAATTTTAGGGAATTATGCCCCTTTTTCGACTTAGTGACCCAATAAATAGACAAGGCCTCGAAAAGTCTAGCATGTGTCATTAAGCATGCTGTAATCCAACAGGTCTTGTTTTCTTTCATTGCCATCTTTGTTTACATAGAGTTATATAATGAAAACTTGTAGCGACTACTCCTCTGAAACTACTTGACGGATTTTCAGGAATGTTGCTCTTAATGTCTAATTGATCCTAGCAAAATTTCAGGTCGGCCGGAAATTCAAGATGGCCACCACGGTTAAAAATAGATTTTCAAAAAACAAGTCTGTAGCGACTACTTCCTGAAATCAAAATCAATCAGTAGAGCTTCAAGGTCATTGACCTCTTGTTAAAAGATATATAATATAATTATATGTATTATTAAAGGTATTGTGACTGAAAATGATTTTGTCCTGGCATACAGGTGCTATTAATCTTATACTACTCTTTTAGTATTTAAAATAAATGTTAAGTCCAAGTTATAATTAAAAGATTTTCAAATGAGAAAAGGAAGGAGAAAAAAAAAATAGAAAAAAAGACTGCCTACCTACCCTATTTTTTTCCATACGTAAGCAGAAACCAACCTTTTTTTTTTTGGCCTAAAGTAATAAGAAAATAGCAAAATGTGTTGACAAACTTTATAAAGAATCCTCGGGTACGTCTTTCTTCTATTGATGTTGAATATTAGTGAAATCTTAATAAAAAAGATAAGAAGTGTTAATTAATATTTGACAATTTATGTTCATCATATGATACATGGTTTATGGAACTAGCTCTTGAACCTAAAGATAAATCTAATGTTTCAATGTGTAGGGGTGGATTTATGAGTGATCAGAAAGCAAATATGACTTTGAGTGTTGCATGATAAACAATGATTTAGTGTCTGCCTTAATTTACATTTGAAGTACAAATGTTATATGACCATTGTAAACATGGGACAGTCTAAGTGTTGACGAAGTAATCATACATTACATTTCCATTTCTGAATCAGTCATAGATGCTTACATTTAATTAAAGAAAATAATGACATATTTTCAAACAAGATTTCTTATACGAAAATCATATAATAAGCAAAGTTTGAAGATTGTCCCAAAATGGGTGTTGGAGTTGTCATATGAGAAATATGATGTCAGAGTCCTTAATTACCTTATATGGAATATTTATAAATATTTTGATAAGTTGTTGATTTTTAAGATATATATGTAGAGATTATTTAACAGCTGGGACCAGTTATAAGGAAATCCTTCTCGAGATGGTAGGTGTGTGGTTCTTTTCACGAATGAATGAATGAATGAATGGTGTTTTACGTCATGTTGACACATAAATAGGTCATATTGTGCGCAAAAACTGATGAATGATGAAGAAATGAAGTATTAATTAAAAATTATTGTAAATATATAACGATAAAACTATTAAAAAAAAAAAAGGGATGATAAGGTGTAATATAAACTATATATGTAAATCAACAAATGCCCGTCAACGGGTATATAAACAAGTAAATATATATAAGAACACATTATAATGATTTATTTCTTTTCACGAAAGAGCGATTATTGCAAGTGAGTGAAAAACATTAAACCACGCCTTACCATCGAAAAAACAGGTACATTACCTTTGGTGAGAGGAGGGCAGCCTGTTGCTTTTGGGGTCAGTGGTCATCAAGGTCATATATAGATCAATGACCCAATTCTGTCCCCACTGTAACTTGGTTGTTAACTATTAGACCTATAATTGTGAAACTTGGCAAAACAATGACCCCTATTGATGATTTTGGGTTAGTAGGTCAAAGGTTAAGGTCACAGTGGCAGGATCATGCAGAAGGCCTTCTGTACTGTCATTTGTTTACAATTATACCTACAATCTTGAAACTTTATGCAAATAGTGGTCTTGGATAAACTCCTATCATTTTATGTTTTTTGCTGGTAGTTCAAAGATCAAGGAAATGCTTTTCACAAAAAGAAAAACTTGTGGGTTTTACTCTTAGGCAGAGAGATCTTGTGTTTTATTTATTCTAATGAAGGACATGTCAAGATTGAATATGTCACCCTCATTAGTTTCAGGAAAATCATGGAAGAAAGAGTTTCCTGGCTGTTTTTCCTGGCTGTTTAATACTAAGTGCATTACAACTTTCTATTGAGTGCATGGGGTGCAGCTTTGTTTATTTGATGTTAATTATTTGTCAAGTTTCTACTTCTTAAAAATTGAAAATGACTTTATATTTTTTTATGTCAGTAATGTCCAGCCTTTAGTTAGGATCAAGCTGACCATTGGAAATCCTCTCTCATTTGAGCAATGATAGGAGTGTCATTTATTTGACGTCTGGGGCTTTTTTTACATACAGATGTTTATAGATGCACCTTGTGTCGGAGGACGGCGCATATCAAAAATTGTCTCCTGTTTTTAGACATGTGTGCACTACGATGAAAGCAACTCCCTTGTCCTCTAAAAAAAATATTTCTGAAAACAAAACAACAGTATGTTACAGCAAGCAGATGGTTGATTAAAATAATGTCAGATGATGCTTGTTCTGACACATGGAAAGGGTACCTGGTGCAAATATAATGTCATATCATATTGCAGAGAAATGATATATAAACAATTTGATATTCTCTCAATACATATAATTATATCAATTAATATCAATGTGTAAATAGAAACAAAACAAAAAGATTGTGTGCATCATTTATAAGGTTTTTATTCTTATTTGTTTTTAAGTAGTATTCCACCCATATTCTAATATAATTCTGCTGTTGTCACCTTCTTGATAATATAATTTGATAATTTATAGTGATGGATATGTTTTAAATTGAATACTATATTCTGTTTATAGCCAGTAAGATACATGGTGATGGTTAGTTCACATTTACTTTAACAAGAGAATCATCATTTGGGCTGCCATCATGATAAATGATTATGGTGGTATACTATTTAAACATTGATTTACATTTTTAGCTCTACTGGCCAAGGCAGAGCTTATGGGATGGCGAGTCGTCCGTCCATCGTCCATCGTTAACTTTTGTCTCATTAAGACGATAGGGCCTTCATTTTTCTTCCGATCTTTACCAAACTTTACCAGATTGTAATCAATGAAAGCTTGGACAAGTTCGAAAACCAGCCAGATCGGACTAGTAACAGCGGCGTTATGGCCCTTCCTACCAAGGGATATATTTTATATTAGCCAGTAGAGCGTCCACAGGCCCTCTTGTTTATCCGATCTTTACCAAACTTTCCAAATTGTTAATGTCAATGATAGCTCGGACAAGTTCGAAAACCAGCCTGATCGGACCAGTAACAGCAGAGTTATGGCCCTTGATTAGTTAAAAATGCTATATTTTGCCTTGTTAAGACGATAGGGCCTTCAGTTTTCATCCGATCTTTACAAAACTTTACCAGATTGTTACTATCAATGAAAGCTCAGACAAATTCGAAAACCAGCCAGATCGGACCAGTAACAGTAGAGTTATGGCCCTTGATTAGTTTAAAATGCTATATTTTGTCTCGTTAAGACGATAGGTTCTTCATTTTTCATCCGATCTTTACCAGACTTTACCAGATTAATTGTTAATATCAGTGAAAGCTCGGACAAATTCAAAAACCAGATCGGACTAGTAACAGTGGAGTTATGGCCCTTGATTTCGTTAAAAATGCTATACCACTCAAAATTTGCTAAGGATCACTTTTATTCTTCCATATAATTTTATTAGAAATTAATTCACAATAACGATATTAATTTCATTGATAATTCAGCAATTCCACAATTTGGATGGTGGCCATGGCTAAAAATAGATTTTTAAAAAAAAAGTTTATGTGTAGCATCTTCTTCTTGAAAACTATAAGTGATATTGATATGTGACTTCTTCTAAAATGATCAGTATGACATGATGTTGATCCTTGTCGAAAATTATTTTGATTCGACATTAAACTTGGCCACTTTGTTTACATAGATTTTTATAATAGAAACTTGTAGCGACTACTCCTCTGAAACTTTGTGAACCAAGTCTTGAGATCACATGACCATATACTGCCCTAAATAATTTCAAAATAATTTCATGTAAAACAGAAATAATGCTATTTATTTCAGCAAGAAATTTAGATAGCAAAAAAGTGATCCTTAGCAAATTTTGAGTAGTATACATTTTGCCTCGTTAATACAATAGGACCTTCATTTTTGTCTTGCCTTTTGAAAAAATGCGAGACATAGGTGCCGCTAATGTTGTCGGGCTCAACGGCGTCAACATATTGTATTATAACTTTTTTGTCCTTGGGAGTAGAATGTTCAAATTTCATATATAACCTCCTGGTCATTGCCTGTCTTAATGCCAATACATTCCAGCCCTGCAACTGACCGTGGGTCCGAGTCAAGGTCACTTAAATACATGTACCTTCACCAAATTTTAACACAAATATTGACGGTACATGTATTTTAGTGACCTTGACTCCGACCCACGGTCAGTTGGAGGGCTGGAAGTTATTGGCATTAAGACGGACAATGACCAGGAGTTTATATATGAAATTTGAACATTCTACTCTCAAGCACAAAAAAGTTATAATACAATATGTCAGCGTGAAAGTTTTGGTGAAAGTTTTGGTTAAAATTTGCGTTAAAATTTGCGTTAACATTTGCGTTAACATTTTGGTTAAAGTTCTTATAACTTTGTTGTCCTTTGGAGTAGAGTGTTCAAATTTCATATATAACTTCACTGGTTATTGTTCTTCTTATTCCAGTAACTATCAGTCTTCAACTGACCCTGTGTCAAGGTCAGTTTCCTCTTAAATGCATCTACTGTCACCAATTTTTTTTTTGTTGAAGTGCGTTAAATTATTATAACTTTGTTGTTCTTTGGAGTAGAGTGTTCAAATTTCATATATAACCTCACTGGTCATTGTTCTTCTTATTTCAGCAACTTCCAGCCCTCCAACTGACCCTTGGTCAAGGTCAGGGTCACTTTAATAAATGTATATTCTCCAAATTTCACATTGTTTTCGCAGCACTGCAGCAATGTACAGTGTTCAAAATCTCATATATAAACCCACTGGACATTGTTCTTGTCCAGCCATAAACTCAGTGTTCTTGTCCAGCCATAATCTGAAAAGCTTTCTTCTATTTTAAATGCATACGCATTCCTATTTTGTGTGAGTTGTATAAGGTTTGACAGGAACTTAATTTCATTATCTTTCTTATGTAGCTACTGCAACAAGCTGGGTAATTTGATACTCCAGCAAAAGTTTATCAAAAGTGTGTAGCTTTGGAAGGTTAACTTTTTACTTTAATTCCAATCAGTGTAACATATATAAGGTTGTAAATATTCTGGATAAAAATATGTTTAAACAAATAACAAATCTTTCTCTTATTGACTCATTTATTAAATTCAAAAAATATATAATTACAAATTCCCTTAAATACTTGTCTTGATAGCATTTGCCATGGTGATTAGACTGTCATATATAATTACCATTCTAACAGACTGCCAGATAATGAACTTCGATAAGCAACAGTTATTGTTACTATTTATGGAAGTTTAAGAATTAATAACAATTGAGTAAAAATGCGTCTTTCATAGCAGTATAGAACATTATTACATTAAAATTATATGTATTGACATTTTCCCTGATAAGTGATAATTGAAGCAATTACAGTATACAGCCACCAATCACTGCGGCTTAATTTATTGTCTGCAGCTGGGTAATTTGATACTCCAGTAAAAGTTTATCTGTATTATAAATTCTTTTAAAGGTACACATGACAATCTGAACGTTTTAAAATCACAACGTCACACTAGTTTTTCTGCATAACTTGTATTTGTTCAATCATTAATATTAATTACACTAAAATAAATATGAAGTAAATTAATTTACACATAATTAACTGTTGATAATAATGCACCAATAATGTATGTTCAACTTATGGTAAAATCAGTGAAAAACATTGAAAACTTAATTGATTTATACGCAAGTAACTAGGTTTAAGAATATGATACTGGATATATAAATCGAAACAATAATTGCAATGCTTCATAAACACTTCAAGATTGCCATACGTCCCTTTAAGATAATGAAATGAATGAATGTATACAATTTGCCATTACCATTGTAACATACTGCCATGTTCCAGCAACAGAATTACATTAATTTTAATATGAGTTGACATTTCTTGATAAAACATGATACATGCAGATTAATTAACATGTCAGTTCCTGAAACAATACAAGTTGGCAAATTACTTAAATTTTACATCAAGTCCAATGTGTAGTTTCTGCAGATAGCTATCAGGTATGAAAAATTTTGTTAATTTTAATATTTGTCTATTATACTTACGACAACATTACAATTGCAAGATACTCAACTTGCCTTAATCCACGAACGGAAAAACTTCCCCAAATACCCTTCCCGGGACTCCCGGCACCAAGGGCGCCGCCAAATACACCCGTACAAGCAAGAGTCACACAGAGTTACTTCCTCTTTCCGCAAATAAGTCCTAAATTAAGGAGGGGTGGGTAGTTAATGTTGTCGTAAGTATAATAGACAAATATTAAAATTAACAAAATTTTTCATATTGGTCTATAGATAGCTTACGACAACATTACAATTGCGACTTTAACACAATGAGCTGGGGTGGTACAATGTAACCTGTTATGAGTGCCCGAATATGTAAAGGGGATTTGAACAACTCTGAACAACAAGTAACAAAGCACGCTCAAACCTGCTCTAATTACAAGAAATTAAAGCAGACGAGAGCATGAACCCAAGCAACTTACACTCACCATAGCGTAATCTGGGATCCTGACTGGCGATACAGCCAGTAGGAGGAGCCTCTAAAACTTCTTAGATGGGCAGATGAACGTTACAAGGTGAATATGGCAACCTCATAAGTCCTTCAATTCGTTCAAGGACAATAAGTCCACCACCATCTAAAATTATAATCGGCAATTTCAAGCTAATCCATGGAACAGAAATTTTTTTGTATTACATAGATCATTTAAATAAGTATCGACCCCCTGATTCAATACTTAAAATAACAGCTTCATAACTGAGCTGTAAATGTAACTATGAACACCAGATAACTGTGTGAAGCATAGAATACTATGAAACAATACAATATGTATAAACCAAACACCTTTGGAACATAGTGGTATGAAGTGCTTACAAACCAAGATAAGCAAAATAATAAATAAAACTGCAACCGATTTGTATGCCCAAAGTTACAGACTTGGGCAAGGCCAAGTCAGCTAACTGGCAGAGCAGCACAACCCCATGACTGACTGGGTAGTAAGAACTGGACCCAGTGAAAATTATTTAAGATAGAATCTAACAAATAATTTGTGAATTTTAAGAATATAAAGGCTCTGACTTTAGTAGCCTTATTGGAGTTGCATTAGGTATACACCCAGACAAAACCAAACAGATTGTTACTGGAATATCCCCAGAAGGGGTTAAACGAGATCCCTTTAGTAGCATGAGCCTGATGACACTTCAGTTCCTAGAATGGGCTCACTAAATCTGAGCCACAAGGCTAAAAGAAGATAGTCTAAAGGGTAGTCTATCTAAGATTAACCGAAAAGTTCAAAGGAGGGCCGGAGAACAGAAGTCAACAGGCCAAAAAGAGCCACTTTAACTTCTAAGTATTCTAAACTAAGAAGGGGAGTGATATAAGCTCAAAGTGGGAAACAAGAAAAAACCCAACTCCGACTGCGGTGGGAGTGTAAACAAACAATGCGTTACACTTATTCTAACCAGCTAGACCTCTGTGACCTCAGAGTAGCCCAGTGAAGGACCTCCTAGAGGTACAATTGTGTGAGCAACTATTACAGAAACTGAAGTCTGAAGATGTAGTTTGAATCGACAAACGTGAGGTTGCATACTGATTCCGAATGAATCAGTGGCAGAGGTAGACTGTAAAACCTGATATAAACCCCGCTTAGGGAAGAAATCAAGATGGACAGAAGTGCTGCCCGTACGAACTGCGACGCCCGTAAAGCAGGCGTAATATTGATAACTAAACCAGGCGTAATTTTGATGGTGACCAGGCGTACAGGTGGTTTTGATAAGAATGTAGAAACCAGGCGTAAAATGAGGCGTAATATGTAATTGAGTCCGTCTGGCCAAAAACCAGGCATAAATAAAACCAGGCGTAAATAGAGCCAGGCGTAAATAAACCAGGCGTAAATAATAAAAGAATTTATTTATTCAGGGCAACACACCTAGTTAGTGAACAAACCTACCATGTGGCCCTCTAAGCCAAACTGAGAGATCCTTAGACATGCATTTAGGGCAGCTCTACGAAACCCCTAGACCACGGCAGAATGTCCCCTTGAATGTGGCTGTGTATGGGCACGCACCCCCCCCCCCTTGTTCTGACCAAGGCAGAATGTCACCTTGAATGTGGTTGTGCACACGCATTCACCCGCAAATCTGTGTTCTAGTAAAAGATCTAGCCGAAAAGAAACTGTGTTTCCATACGAATGTGGCATATAGAACCAATAAATAAATAGATGCCAGATGTATCTCAAACTGCCTGAAGGAAAGACTTCAAAAAGAGAAGTCCGGCTCTTATGGCATAATTAATGTACGGATTAGAAGCCGGGTCTAACAATAGTATAGCCTACCATAATGTTAGGAACTTACTCATACTGATAGACCTACTCTCTAAACTGATAGAAAACAAGGAGAATGTATCCTGGTTCTAGCAATATTAAACAGGAGGGGGTATGAAAAACAAATACGCCAACTATCATCAGTACCCCTAGGGCTAATGGAGAACGAACCCTGGCACTACAGCCCATTAACTGTATGACTGTATGGAGAAGTGGGAGGGGTAAGGAATCTAGAAACTGGACAATGATCTTAGCTGCAAGAAAAGGAGTGTTATGTCCTGCAACCGCATCTAATAAGCTACACAAGGAACGCAACCCCAGAGGTAAGAGATGAATGACGAAGAACTCCATCAGACAAGGCTTAGTCAGAGGAACCGCAAACAAACCCACTTAGGGTTGAGGATAGCGGCTTTGAAGCCGATTACTCCGAACTTACTGAAACTGCCTAACAGGTGTAAACCGGGGGCGGAGAGCAGCCCGTGCTTGGCTGCCCGCTCATTAGTACCGTCGCCTTCGCTTTGCAGCTCCGGCTCTGGAGGTACCCCGTGGAGATTTAAGCGGTACAGAAGGAGACCTTAATCAACCCTAGGGTAATCCCAAAAACCCCACAGGTGTATCAGTGAGAAAACACGCATAATACACTCGTGCTAAGGCTCTGGTGAAAATAAGTTTTTCTAATAAGAAAATCCTTATATTCACGACAAACCAAAAATGATTCTATTAATAACTTATTATGTACTCTAACCTTGATACTTAAGCAGCAAAACATAATGCGCTAAAACAGAGACGACAAAAGGTCAACAGCGGCATTATGTCTGTCGATATTTCACAAGTGAAACACAAACAATGAAATATAAGGTATATCATAATATCCACAAAAAAACAAACAAAAAAAAAAACAAAAAAAAAAAAAACAAAACAACAAGATGCCAGTTGTCTTTGTGGCTGGTATGGGACACGTAAAACCGGACTCCTCCCTTACAGGGCGAAAGCTCTATCAACTGAGCTAACCGGGACACCATCATAAAACAGAGGTGAGTGGCAGTGATATCAAGTAAGAGACTAACCACTCAGCCACGGAAGTCCCCCATATCAACTTACCAGCAAAAGGAAGACTCAGCCAGCAACTGCATGTGCAAATGAATAAAACAGCATCTGCCACTGTAATTAATTTATATAACTTACCTCAAAAAAGGTGGTGATATACATGTACATAGATATCATTAACTTTTCAAATTAGAGGCACACAGAGCAAAGTAGCCGGGTATTAGATAGATACTAGTATACAATATTAGTAAAAGTATTCATATTAGCCTGGTAGAAAGGTTTAAGTAGCAGGGCGAATTAACCGCCTACCTCTTAATGACACCCCTTGATATAAATACTACCGGCGCTAAATAAAATAAATGCTCATATACCTGCAAGTCTGATGAGCATAATCCATAGACTGGCAATAATCATCTTAGTCCTGCCACAAACAGTACTCAACAAGGCGATAGGACAAGTTGAATTAGGTGTCCTGATAAGGAAAACCATATACAGAAAGAAATAAACTGATTTACTTCTTAAGACTGTGGCTACAATTAACGCTGAAACCTATGCACGTTATGGCGAAGGCCATGAATTCTTACCCTAATCATTAGAGTATGACGGAGAAGCCGTAGTCACTTACATCATCCTTGATATTCTTGTGACGGAACTCGACAGCAGGTATCGACTTCTATCGAGGTTACCTGCAAAACAAGTTCTGTAGTTAAGTCCGTAAGGACAGAAAAGAACAAAGTAATTCACTAAGAATCTTTAGTTTAAGACAAGTATCAGATTCCTGTAGTGGTTATAAAGCAAACCATGAGAGGAAATACTTTAAATTGAATACTCTTAACGCTTTTTGTAAACGCCGAGATATTCAAAGATATAAAAGCATTAAATAAGTTTCTAAAATCGAGAACATAGGTAGACAATGCTTAAGAAGTGTTTACAAATGTTGCAACAACTTGGAAAAAAAGGGTAATTCTGTTCGACAAAAGAATGAATTCTATTTGAGAATAGAATACCACCAGGCCTGCTATTAATCAGAATCAGAGATAAGACTTCGATAATTTACCTTCTCTGATGTAGATGGCCTGTATAGAGCGCCCTGTCAGTAGGAAGATATGACTTCCCTATGAATTAAAAAGGCCTTTCCCAGTAGGGAGCACCGTCTAGGAAAGTATGATTTCCTAAAGAGGTCTCAGTCCTATTGATGGTAAGTGTTTCTGACACCACACTGAAAAGGAAGAACAAGGAAAGTGTCTCTGACACATTTTACTAGTATGTTAAAAGTATGTGTCAGAAGTGGGATCTGAAACCACGTGTAAGGTCGTGGACCAGAACACTCGTTTATGAAGGTATAACCTTGAGTCTGGCGCATTAGACCATTCGGCCCTCCTGACAGGTAATCCATATGTTTATCTTTATTTCTTAATTGCTATCATATGATTTGATTACCTGTTAGTTCAATGTCATGTTCACATTGTTATGAATATTACAATAAAATATTCTATTCTATTCTATTTAATCTGTGATTATACAACACGTAAGAAATTATAATAACAGATAATTGTGACCCATGACAGAAACTTCCCTTACATGTGAGTACCAACACATAAACCTAAGTCCTCTTCCCATACCATAGAAAGAAGTCTTATTTAGCTTCCCTCCAGACAACTAGTCTGGATTTTATACTAGCAGAGACCTTCAGAAGAGACTATATCCTTCGTTAGGTGGCCCTAACCATAACAACGGTATTGAATACAGTTTTAAGAATACCGTAAGAATACCCTTTCGGCCCTAGGCCGTGCTTAAAAGCATAAATTTCAGCTGAGGAAGTATTACCTGAGCTGTCTCTAGACAGGTGACGGTTGCTCCTAGACCGCCCTCTGTGTGTTGACTCTCTGAAAGGTGACCTGGAGGAGTGAATGGAATCTGTTCTGAGGACCTTCAGATTACCCATGAGGCAGAGAGTTTGTAGTCGGCGTGACCCCCGCACTACCTGGTAGCTTGAGCAGGAGTGGGTGGGGTACGGGACTTTCTTTAGTGAGCGCAAGATAGTCGACGTCGTTCATTGACTGAGCTAAGCGGGCTATTTGGTTGTCTCCAAGCGAATGCGACCACTCCAACAGTGTACCCACGAGGTAGAGAGTTATCTGAGTCACCATGGTCCCCCGGACAGGAGTGGGTGGGGTATGGGACTGCATATGGCTGGGTTGGGGGACATCACCGATAGAAGGTCAGGACTTCGTACGGGTGATGTTTCCAATCCCTGGGAGTCCGGACGGGCCGTAGTGGGCTAGGGCCCGACTCCCCATTGATGTTTCCTTCACAGGAGTGGGTGGGGAATGGGACTGCATATGGCTGGGTTGGGGGACATCACCGATAGAAGGTCAGGACTTCGTACGGGTGATGTTTCCAATCCCTGGGAGTCCGGACGGGCCGTAGTGGGCTAGGGCCCGACTCCCAATTAGACTAAGGTCCCACTCCCCATTGCTGTTACTGAAATATAGAAAATAACAGCAGAAGGTGTTCTAAAAGCACCAACTGTGATTATATAACAAACAACACGAACCCAATAATATAAGAAAACTATTTACTGGAGTGTTGACACGAGTAGGAGGGGTGTCTACGTTCCGGTGTCAAATTCAAAACTTCTAATAGAAGTTAAAAGCTATTTTTCGACAGAATTTACAAATGTTGGTAAACCGGAAGTAGAAAGCATATGGTTGTTTACGAATTGCGGTCTGAATTAACTGCGTAAAGAACAAAAGCCGGTGTAAAAAACACCAATTACGATCATAAACTCGTAAGAAAATAACATATGGGAAGTAAAATTAAAGTAATAAAACAATTAAAACCATTTGTTACGATGGAAAAAGACAAATATTTTGAGACCGTCGATTTATCGCGTTCTTTACCGATGACGCCACGACGGAAAGAGGAAGTAACTCTGTGTGACTCTTGCTTGTACGGGTGTATTTGGCGGCGCCCTTGGTGCCGGGAGTCCCGGGAAGGGTATTTGGGGAAGTTTTTCCGTTCGTGGATTAAGGCAAGTTGAGTATCTTGCAATTGTAATGTTGTCGTAAGCTATCTATAGACCAATATTAAAGGGAACTCGAGATTAACATGTCTGTTTGCACTTCCAATACAATGTTCATTATAGACTTTGTCTAATCAGTTTGTAGTAAATAAGTATTGTTATAATGTGCAACAATATATATGTATATAAAATATTCATCGTGGTAGACTAATAAACCTCATAAGATTTGTTTGTTTGTTTGAATTGTGTTTTACGTCATTTTCAACACATGTAAGGTTATATATATGACCGTCAATTTTTTTGTGGCGGAGGTAGACCACCCACTTTTCCTGGGTAGAACCAATACTGTACATGGTTTAAACCTCATAAGAATAGAAACTAAAACAGACGGGTCAATTTCATATACTGCTACAATGGTACATAAATGTTGAACGTTCTAAAATACTTTGTACGAATTTGCATTTGCTTTCATATTTTTGTTTATCGCATAACTATATTAACAAAAGTATTTTAAAATTGAATAACATTTTAAAGTTCAATTAACTACCATACACATGTAGTCTGTTTTTTTGGGGCAGGATTGCAAAATCAAAATCCAGTGTATAGAATGGTAATGCTTGTCCATCCAATAATATTTGCATTTAGCTTCATTTATTGAAAACTATGAATGCTACCGTATGATATACTAACAGTTTTGCTTGACTTTGTTAACAATTACTATAAACCCTCGATTTTGTAAAGATGAAGGTCGCTTGAAACATGTATGATGGACATGTTTCTTTAGGCGAGACATCATGTTGCGCGCAACACTTGTTCATATCTTTACCAGACTTCATCAATTTTTTCAGTTATGGCCCTTGCTTTAGTTTAAAATGCTGTATTTTGCCCAAAACTTTAAAAAAACACGTAAATTGCAGTCACTCGCTTCATTGATGTTTATAAGAGCCATGTTAGCCAGTAGAGCATTCACAGGCCCTCTTGGGCCTCTTGTTTTGGTATTTATGATAATTTTTCATTCTCTACCGTCATTGTAAATGTAATGCTTGTCCACTCAACACATCCTACATTTTCCATCGTTTTTCATGAAACTTGGTAGGAAGTATCAGTATGATGTTTAGTAGTGCATATTGCCATGTTTAGTGCATATTGTCATGTTTAGTAGTGCATATTGTCATATTTAGTAGTGCATATTGTCATGTTTAGTAGTGCATATTGTCATGTTTAGTAGTGCATATTGTCATTTTTAGTATTGCATATTGTTATGTTTAGTAGTGCATATTGTCATGTTTAGTAGTGCATATTGTCATTTTCAGTATTGCATATTGTTATGTTTAGTAGTGCATATTGTCATGTTTAGTAGTGCATATTGTCATGTTTAGTAGTGCATATTGTCATTTTTAGTATTGCATATTGTTATGTTTAGTAGTGCATATTGTCATGTTTAGTAGTGCATATTGTCATGTTTAGTAGTGCATATTGTCATGTTTAGTAGTGCATATTGTCATTTTTAGTATTGCATATTGTTATGTTTAGTAGTGCATATTGTCATGTTTAGTAGTGCATATTGTCATTTTTAGTATTGCATATTGTTATGTTTAGTAGTGCATATTGTCATGTTTAGTAGTGCATATTGTCATGTTTAGTAGTGCATATTGTCATTTTTAGTATTGCATATTGTTATGTTTAGTAGTGCATATTGTTATGTTTAGTAGTGCATATTGTCATTTTTAGTATTGCATATTGTTATGTTTAGTAGTGCATATTGTCATGTTTAGTAGTGCATATTGTCATGTTTAGTATTGCATATTGTTATGTTTAGTAGTGCATATTGTCATGTTTAGTAGTGCATATTGTCATGTTTAGTAGTGCATATTGTTATGTTTAGTAGTGCATATTGTCATGTTTAGTAGTGCATATTGTCATTTTTAGTATTGCATATTGTCATGTTTAGTAGTGCATATTGTCATGTTTAGTAGTGCATATTGTCATGTTTAGTAGTGCATATTGTCATGTTTAGTAGTGCATATTGTCATGTTTAGTAGTGCATATTGTCATTTTTAGTATTGCATATTGTTATGTTTAGTAGTGCATATTGTCATGTTTAGTAGTGCATATTGTCATGTTTAGTAGTGCATATTGTCATGTTTAGTAGTGCATATTGTCATTTTTAGTATTGCATATTGTTATGTTTAGTAGTGCATATTGTCATGTTTAGTAGTGCATATTGTCATGTTTAGTAGTGCATATTGTCATGTTTAGTAGTGCATATTGTCAGGACATTCCGCTTAAGTGATTTTTGGCGAAGTCATGGGACCAAAATGTAGAGCTTGTCGACTCCATTCTTCCTGCATTTTTCATCTGATTATATTTCACATGTACCTTTTTTCGGGAAGCATCCATTGGATCTACCGATTTCTTGTTTCCCTTTTGTTTTAGTACCGTTGGGAGGTTGGTACTAAAAAGTATTAAATAAGTATACAAGAAAGAAATTATCGTCAGTGTATTTACAGATCGTGGAATAGCCATTTTCTATTGAGGTACATTCGCATTTAGCTCTGCCTACTTTAAAAATGAAATTTATTCGAAATTGAACGCTTTTCTTTCTTCTACAGAAAGTATCAAGGGAATGTAAATATATGTATACTTCTCAGAGTTTGCTAAGCACCAAACCGTTTTCGCCTTTCACCCCAAATACCTCATGAAAATGTATTTTGTAGGGTGACATGTCAAAATACCCAAGAAAACTGTTTTCTAATCAATTTTTGACAATAAAATAATGAATTTCACATAAACTAATGTAAAACAAAATTAATTGTAGAGTTGTATTACCTAAAGTAAAATGTCAATTTGAAATTTTGGTGCTTAGCAAATCTTGGTGCTTAGCAAATCTTGGTGCTTGGCAAATCTTGGTGCTTGTCATATCTTGGAGCTTGTCATATCTTGGAGCTTGTCAAATCTTGGTGCTTGTCATATCTTGGTGCTTGTCATATCTTGGAGCTTGTCAAATCTTGGTGCAAATCTTGGTGCTTGTCATATCTCGGAGCTTGTCATATCTCGGAGCTTGTCAAATCTTGGTGCTTGTCAAATCTTGGTGCTTGTCATATCTTGGTGCTTGTCATATCTTGGTGCTTGTCAAATCTTGGTGCTTGTCATATCTTGGTGCTTGTCAAATCTTGGTGCTTGTCAAATCTTGGTGCTTGTCATATCTTGGTGCTTAGAAAATCTTGGTGCTTGTCATATCTTGGAGCTTGTCATATCTTGGAGCTTGTCAAATCTTGGTGCTTGTCAAATCTTGGTGCTTGTCATATCTTGGTGCTTGTCATATCTTGGTGCTTGTCATATCTTGGTGCTTAGCAAATCTTGGTGCTTGTCATATCTTGGTGCTTAGCAAACTTTGAGTACTATATCATTTACTGTGCTGGAAGACAACAATGCTTTAATGCACTGCTATATTGCTGAAGGATATTATCTTCAGTTAATATGGTCAATATTAATTTGCAGAGTGGCAGGGTGATAGATTGGACTCTACTAATATGGATCATAATTCAGTCCTGCTCGTGAAAATAATTTGTTTAATTGTGAACCCAGTTTTGATGGCTTAATTTACATATATAATTGCAGGTTTGTTTTGCTTTATTCCTTTTCCTTTCGTTTTTTTTTATTTATTTTTTATAGCATTTCTTGAGATGAGTGAAAACATTTGAAGATATATAAAAGAAACTGTGGCAATCTCATTTATATCAGACCCTTTATTAGGCTACGACTTTCTTAAAACTCTCGTTAAAAAGCAAAGCTAAAAATCAAAGCATGAACAGGATCTGAATTTAATGAGATTGGAAATCAAATGGGGGGAAAAAAGAAAAATATCACCCAATTTATGTTGCAGCTAAAAAAGAAATTGTATTAAACTAATGATGTCATAGTATGAATACAAGCATATGAATACAAGCATTTTATTTTAGTAGGATTGCAGTACAGAACGGTACAGACTTTGTTTTAAAAGCAGAATATGCATATTAAAACATAAAACGAGAAACAGTATTTGAAAGTTTCATAACTTACAGAATTACGCAATTAAATTCAAAAGAATAGAATTAATCTTTGAAAGCTGTGCCAAATCAAGTTTTAAAATGACACGGCACTCTTGATTTTGATTTTTAAAAACTGTGCTAATTTGAATGCTTGATAAAAGCTTAAAGATTGCCGTGTATCCCTTTAATACCTCATATCTTGTGTGAACTGATGTATTTTTGCATTGTGTCCCATGAGCACTGTGCATATGCAAAAAAACAGGTAGCGTGCAGGGCCAAATGTTTATTTGAAGTACAGGTATTATGTATCAATGGCTAAACAATATTTTTTCTTAATGAAAGCTTCAAATTAGTTGTTTAAAAAATGCTTGGGAACATTAGGAGATTGAATTCGAATTTGACACAGAATTCGTCTCATTTCTGTTAAGATGATATTGTGGCTTTAAAAAAACATAATATTACTGTTGTTTGGGGCGCATGTTTCAGCCAAAAGGGTTTTCTACATTTACATGAGCAATTTTGCACTCTGACATGAATTATTATCTTTGTAACTGGCATTTTAGTGGTTAATAAAATACCAGTACCTAAGTTTTGAAAATCGGTTGAGAAAAAAATAATATTTTACAGTAAAAATACTTTTGTGATAGTGCTTTTCCCATGTAAACCTCGTTGGAAAATTTCAGATACACTACTACCTATTTCTAGAAACAAAAAATATCTACATTTAAATTTTTGATGAAGCAGAATTTTGCAATGAAAATGCACTATCAAAAACAACATTCATGTGAAATTTGAAGAAAGAAAAATGTCTCCACTGATTTTGAAAAATAAGTTTTTTTTATCACTAAAATGCCTGTTTCACTGATATTACTGGAACTTGTAAAGTTTGTGTCTGAAAAGTTTGTATCCGATCTTTACAAACTTTAACAGATTGTTAATATCAATGAAAGCTCGGACAAGTTCGAAAACCAGCGGAGTTACGGCCCTTGATTTAGTTAAAAATGCTTATTTTGCCTCGTTAAGACGATAGGGCCTTCATTTTCAACAGATCTTTACCAAACTTTAATTCATTTTTAATGTCAATGAGAGCTCAAACAAGTTTGAAAACCAGCCAGATCGGACCAGTAACAGCAGAGTTATGGCCCTTGATTTAGTTAAAAATGCTATATTTTGCCTCGTTAAAACGATTGGGCCTTCATTTTTCATCCGATCTTTACAAAACTTTACCAGATTGTTAATGTCAATGAAAGCTCAGGCAAGTTCGAAAACCAGCCAGATCGGACTAGTAACAGCGGAGTTATGGCCCTTGATTTAGTTAAAAATGCTACATTTTACCTCGTTAAGACAATAGGGCCTTCATTTTTCATCCGATCTTTACCAAACTTTACCAAATTGTTAATTCAATAAAAGCTCGAACAAGTTTGAAAAACAGCCAGATTGGACCAGTAACGGCGGAGTTATGGCCCTTGATTTCATTAAAAATGCTATATTTTGCCCTATTAAGGCGATAGGGCCTTCATTTTTCATCTGATCTTTACCAAACTTTACCAGATTTTTCTTTTTTCCTTTTATTATTTTTTTCTTTTTTAGCTCTACTGGCCAAGGGCCAGCAGAGCTTATGGGATGGCGAGTTGTCCGTCGTCCGTCTGTCCGTCGTTAACTTTTGTCTCGTTAAGACGATAGGGCCTTCATTTTTCATCCGATCTTTACCGAACTTTACCGTGTTGTTAATATCAAAGAAAGCTCGGATAAGTTCGAAAACCAGCCAGATCGGACAAGTAACAGCGGAGTTATGGCCCTTGATTTAGTTAAAAATGGTATATTGCTATATTTTTCCTCGTTAAGGATAGGGCCTTCATTTTTCATCCTATCTTTACCAAACTTTACCACGTTGTTAATATCAATGAAAGCTCGGACAAGTTCGAAAACCAGCCATATCGGACTAGTAACAGCAGAGTTATGGCCCTTGATTTAGTTAAAAATTCTATATTTTGCCTCGTTAAGACGATAGGGGCTTCATTGTTCATCCGATCTTTACCAAACTTTATCAGATTGCTAATGTTGTTGAAAGCTCGAACAAGTTTTAAAACCAACCATATCGGACCAGTAACAGCGGAGTTATGGCCCTTGATTTAGTTAAAAATGCTATATATTGCCTCGTTAAGACGATAGGGGCTTCATTGTTCATCCGATCTTTACCAAACTTTATCAGATTGTTAATATCAATGAAAGCTCGGACAACTTCGAAAACCATTCATATCAGACCAGTTACAGCGGAGTTATGGCCCTTGATATAGTTCAAAATGCTATATTTTGCCTCGTTAAGATGATAGGGCCTTCTTCGAAAACCAGCCAGATCGGACCAGTAACAGCGGAGTTATGGCCCTTGATTTTGTTAAAAATGCTATAATTTGCCTACTCATACGATAGGGCCTTCATTTTGAATCTGATCTTTGCCAAACTTTACCAGATTTTATGACTTTCCTTTTTTATATTAATTTTTTTATTTTAGCTCGACTGATCAGAGATCAGCAGAGCTTATGCCGTGGTGCGGCGTCCATCGTCCGTCCGTCCGTCCGTACGTCCGTCTGTCTGTCCGTAAACTTTTTTTTGTAGCGACTACTCCTCTGAAACTACTGAATGGATTTTCATGAAACTTTGCAGAAATGTTGCCCATGAAGTCTAGTTGATCCTAGCAAAAATTCATGTTGATGTGAAATCCAAGATGGCCGCCAGATCTAAAAATAGGTTTTTAAAAAACAAGTTTGTAGCGACTACTTCTTGAAAACTATAAGTGATATTGATATAGGACTTTTTCAAAAATGATCAGCATGACATGATGTTGGTCCTTGTCAAAAATCGTTTTGATTCGACGTTAAACATGGCTGCCAGTGGCCATCTTTGTTTACATAGAGTTATATAATGAAAACTTGTAGCGACTACTCCTCTGAAACTACTTGACGGATTTTCATCAAAAACTTCACAGGAATGTTGCTCTTGATGTCTAATGGTTCCTAGCAAAATTTCAGATTGGCCAGAAATTCAAGATGGCCACCACAGGTAAAAATAGATTTTTAAAAAAGAAGTTTGTAGCGACTACGTGTTGAAAACTAAAAGTGATATTGATATGGGACTTTTTGTAAAATGATCAGCATGAAATGATGGTTATCAGAGTCAAACATTATTTTGATTCGACGTTAAACATGGCTGCCAGTGGCCATCTTTGTTTACATAGAGTTATATGATGAAAACTTGTAGCGACTACTCCTCTGAAACTACTTGACGGATTTTCATGAAACTTCACAGGAATGTTGCTCTTGATGTCCAATTGATCCTAGCAAAATTTCAGGTCGGCCAGATATTCAAGATGGCTGTCATGGCTAAAAATAGATTTTCAAAATACAAGTTTGTAGCGACTACTTCTTGAAAACTATAAGTGATATTGATATGGGACTTTTTCTAAAATGATCAGCATGACATGATGTTAGTCCTTGTCAAAAATCATTTTGATTCGATGTTAAACATGGCTGTCAGCGGCCATCTTTGTTTACATAGAGTTATATAATGAAAACTTGTAGCGACTATTCCTCTGAAACTACTTGACGCATTTTCATGAAACTTCACAGGAATGTTGCACTTGATGTCTAATTGATCCTAGAAAAATTTCAGGTCGGCCGGAAATTCAAGATGGACGTCACGGCTAAAAATAATTTTTCAAAAAACAAGACTGTAGCGACTACTTCCTGAAATCAAAATCAATCAGTAGAGCTTCAAGGTCATTGATCTCTTGTTTTTTAATTATTTTTTTTTTGATTTTTTTTTAGTTTGACTAGTTTTCCTGAACCCCTGGCCGGATTTAAACAAAACTTTTTAGGGATGATCAGTTCCGGGTCTAGTTGTGCAAATCTTTGCCGTGTTCCGGACGAATGATTTTTGGCAGAGTTATGGCCCCTTAAAAGTTTTAATACACAAACTTTGTCTGGACTATTCTCCTGAACGTCTCCCCACATTTCAACGAAACTTTACAGGGATGATCAGCACCAAGCTTAGTTGTGCATATCATCGTCGCATTCCGGTTAACAGATTTTTGGTGGAGTTATGGCCCTTTAAAGGTTTTTGATACACAAACATTTTCCGGGCTAGTTTTCCTGAACCCCTGGCTGGATTTTAACGAAACTTGACAAGGATGATCAGTATCAAGCCTAGTTGTGCATATCATCGCCATATTCGGGTTGAATGATTTTTGTCAGAGTTATGGCCCTTTAAAGGTTTTAATAGAGAAACGTCCAGATTAGACTGTTCTGAACTCCTTGCTGGATTTCAACGAATCTTGATGGGGATGATCAGTACCAAGCCTAGTTGCACCTATCATTGCCGTGTTCTGGTTGAATGAATTTTGGAGTTATGGCCCCTTAAAAGTTTTAATACACTAACTTTGTACAGACTAGTTCTCCTGAACCTCTGGCTGGATTTCTTGTCAGGGACAATCAGTACCAAGCCTAGTTGCCTATATCATCATCATGTTCTGGCTGAACGATATTTGAAAAAGTTATGGCCCCTTGTGCATAAACTTTATCTTTAGCCAGTAGAGCGTCCACAGGCCCTCTTGGGCCTCTTGTTTTAATTATTATTATTATTATTTATTTTTAGCTCTACTGGCCAAGGGCCAGCAGAGCTTATGGGATGGTGTGTTGTCCGTCTTCCGTCGTCCGTCGTCCGTCGTCCGTCCGTCGTCCGTTAACTTTTGCTTGTGTACACTCTAGAGGCCACATTTCTAATGCAATCATCATGAAACTTTGTCAGAATGTTTGTCTCAACGAAATCACGGTCAAGTTCGAAAATGGGTCATGTGGGGTCGAAAACTAGGTCACTAGGTCAAATATTGGAAAAACCTTGTGTACACTCTAAAGGCCATATTTTTTACCCGAGCTTGATGCAACTTTGTCAGAATGTTTGTCTTAATTATATCTTGGTCAAATTTGAAAATGGGTCACATGGGGTTAAAAACTAGGTCACTAGGTCAAATACTTGAAAAACCTTGTGTACACTCTAGAAGCCGTATTTCTGACCCAATCTTGATGAAACTTTGTCAAAATGTTTGTCTTAATTATATCTTGGTCAAGTTCAAAAATGGGTCACATGGTATTAAAAACTAGGTCACTAGGTCAAACTTTGGAAAAAACGTGTGTACACTCTAGAGGCCATATTTTTGACCTGATCTTGATGAAACTTTGTCAGAATGTTTGTCTTAATGAAATCTCGGTCAAGTTCAAAAATGGGTCATGTGGGGTCAAAAACTAGGTCACTAGGTCAAATACTTGAAAAAAACTTGTGTACACTCTAGAGGTCATATTTGTTACCCAATCTTGATGAAACTTTGTCAAATTGTTTATCTTAATTATATCTTGATCAAGTTCGAAAATGGGTCACATGAAGTTAAAAACTAGGTCACTAGGTCAAATATTGGAAAAACCTTGTGTACACTCTAGAGGCCATATTTTTGACCCGAGCTTGATGCAACTTTGTCAGAATGTTTATCTTAATTGTTTGTCTCAATGAAATCTCGGTCAAGTTCGAAAATGGGTCATGTGAGGTCAAAAACTAGGTCACTAGGTCAAATATTGGAAAAACCTTGTGTACACTCTAGAGGCCATATTTTTGACCCGAGCTTGATGCAACTTTGTCAGAATGTTTGTCTTAATTATATCTTGGTCAAGTTTGAAAATGGGTCACATGGGGTTAAAAACTAGGTCACTAGGTCAAATACTTGAAAAACCTTGTGTACACTCTAGAAGCCGTATTTCTGACCCAATCTTGATGAAACTTTGTCAAAATGTTTGTCTTAATTATATCTTGGTCAAGTTCAAAAATGGGTCACATGGTGTTAAAAACTAGGTCACTAGGTCAAACTTTGGAAAAAACGTATGTACACTCTAGAGGCCATATTTTTGACCCGATCTTGATGAAACTTTGTCAGAATGTTTGTCTCAATTAAATCTCGGTCAAGTTTAAAAATGGGTCATGTGGGGTCAAAAACTAGGTCACTAGGTCAAATACTTGAAAAAACTTGTGTACACTCTAGAGATCATATTTGTTACCCAATCTTGATGAAATTTTGTCAAATTGTTTATCTTAATTATATCTTGATCAAGTTCGGAAATGGGTCACATGAAGTTAAAAACTAGGTCACTAGGTCAAATATAGGAAAAACCTTGTGTACACTCTAGAGGCCATATTTTGACCCGAGCTTGATGCAACTTTGTCAGAATGTTTGTCTTAATTATATCTTGGTCAAGTTTGAAAATGGGTCACATGGGGTTCAAAACTAGGTCACTAGGTCAAATATTGGAAAAACCTTGTGTACACTCTAAAAGCCGTATTTCTGACCCAATCTTGATGAAACTTTGTCAAAATGTTTGTCTTAATTATATCTTGGTCAAGTTCAAAAATGGATCACATGGTGTTAAAAACTAGGCCACTAGGTCAAACTTTGGAAAAAACGTGTGTACACTCTAGAGGCCATATTTTTGACCCGATCTTGATGCAATTTTGTCAGAATATTTGTCTCAATTATAGCTTGCTAAAGTTCGAAAATGGGTCACACAGGGTCAAAAACTAGGTCACTAGGTCAGATACTTGAAAAACCTTCTGTAAACTCTAGAGGCCATATTTCTGACCCGATCTTGATGAAACTTTGTCGAAATGTTGTCTTAATTATATTTTGGTCAAGTTCGAAAATGGGTCCCATGGGGTCAAAAACTAGGTCACTAGGTCAAATACTTGAAAAACCTTGTGTACACTCTAGACGCCATATTTTTGACCAGATCTTGATGAAACTTTCTCAGATTGTTTATCTGAATTATATCTTGATCAAGTTTCGAAATGGGTCACATCGGATCAAAAAACTATGTCACTAGGTCAATATTGGAATTTGCTTGTGGGCACTCCAGAGGCCACAATTTTGACCTGATCATGACCAGCCCTTAAAACCTGCCCTTGATCGATTATAATGGAAAATTGATTGAATAATACCAACATTGCCGATAATCCTCTTGGGTTACAATTCCTAGCTAGCCTTAGCACAATACCTGCACTGAACTCAGGTGAGCGATTCAGGGCCATTATGGCCCTCTTGTTAGCTCTACTGGCCAAGGGCCAGCAGAGCTTATGGGATGGTGTGTTGTCCGTCTTCCGTCGTCCGTCTGTCCGTCGTCCGTCGTCCGTCGTCCGTTAACTTTTCTTGTGTACACCCTAGAGGCCACATTTCTGATGCAATCATCATGAAACTTTGTCAGAATGTTTGTCTTAATTATATCTTGGTCAAGTTTGAAAATGGGTCACATGGGATTAAAAACTAGGTCACTAGGTCAAATACTTGAAAAACCTTGTGTACACTCTAGAAGCCGTATTTCTGACCCAATATTGATGAAACTTTGTCAAAATGTTTGTCTTAATTATATCTTGGTCAAGTTCAAAAATGGGTCACATGGTGTTAAAAACTAGGTCACTAGGTCAAACTTTGGAAAAACTGTGTGTACACTCTAGAGGCCATATTTTTGACCCGATCTTGATGCAATTTTGTCAGAATATGTGTCTCAATTATAGCTTGCTAAAGTTCGAAAATGGGTCTCACAGGGTCAAAAACTAGGTCACTAGGTCAAATATTGAAAAACCTTGTGTACACTCTATAGGCCATATTTCTGACCCGATCTTGAAACTTTGTCGAAATGTTGTCTTAATTATATTTTGGTCAAGTTCGAAAATGGGTCCCATGGGATCAAAAACTAGGTCACTAGATCAAATACTTGAAAAACCTTGTGTACACTCTAGACGCCATATTTTGTTTTCATTCGATCTTTACCAAACTTTACCAGATTGTTAATGTCAATAACAGCTTGGTAAAGTTGTTGTTTTTTTAAAAAAAAATATTATTATCTCTACTGGCCAAGTTCGAAAACCAGCCAGATCGGACCAGTAACAGCGGAGTTATGGCTCTTGATTTAGTTAAAAATGCTATATTCTGCCTCTTTAAGATGATAGTCACTCGCTTCATTGATGTTATAAGAGCCATATTAGCCAGTAGAGCGTCCACAGGCCCTCTTGGGCCTCTTGTTTTCTTTAGCTCTATGTTGGACCAATCGGACCAGTAACAGAGGAGTTATGGCTCTTGATTTAGTTAAAAATGCTATATTTTGCCTCGTTAATACGGTAGGGCCTTCATTTTTCATCTGATCTTTACCAAACTTTACCAGATTCTTTAATTATGGCCCTTGATTTAGTTAAAAAGCTGTTTTTTGCACGAAACTTTCAAAAAACGTAAATGGCAGTCGCTCGCTTCATTGATGTTATACGAGCCATGTTAGCCAGTAGAGCGTCCACAGGCCCTGCTGGGCCTCTTGTTTAATTTTTATTAATTTTTTTGATTTTATTTTATTTATTTATTTATTTTTTATTTATTTTTTTCATTTTTTTTTTATTTGATTGATTTTTTGTTTGGTTTAAAAAAAAAGAAGATTTATTTTCTTTTTTTTTACATTTTTTTTTTTTTTGACTTTTATTATCTCTACCATGGATTTATATTTACACTGGATTTGAAACATGTCGTAAATCCAATTTATCCGCCGAATAATAATTTACCCATGAATACTTGTGCGTACAGGTAAAGGTATTATGGCGCATGCGCATTGCGCTAAGTTACGCACCGTCTTACGAATTGACCAAAGGTAAGAAAACCTAGTATACATATCGTTGTTAATTTATTTGTTTTGGGAAAAGTATTTACGATAGCCAGCTATTTCAAAGACTAGTTGAAAGATAATTCTTTATTCTATACAGTGATGTTGGTTTTAGCTTTACTAAAAATGAACTAAATAACAAAAATTACGTTCGTTTGACCGTATGTGAAACTGCGACAGTGACGTGACTCGGCAAATTTAAAAAATATATATTTACATATCGTTGCTGATTTGTTTATTATGGGAAGAATATTTAAGGTAGCTGGCTAAATTCAAATACGAGCTGAAAGATAATTCTTTATTCTATGCAGTGATGTCTGTTTAAGCTTTACTAAAAACGAACTAAATAAGGACAATTACGTTCGTTTGACCGTATGTGAAACTGCGACAGTGACGTGACTCGACAAATTAAATATATATAGATATATATATATATATCGTTGCTGTATTATTTCTTCTGGGAAAAGTATTTATACTAGCTGGCTAATTCAAATACAAGCTGAGAGATTATTCTTCATTCTATAAAGTGACTTCTGTTTTAACTTTAATAAACAAAATAAATAATATGACCGTAGGTGAAACTGCGACAATGATCATGTGACTCTGCAAATTGTAAATATACATGCATAATGATACATGTAAGTACATAAGTTCGCTGGCTCATTAGGTAATTCGACTTGATTTTGGCTTTAATTGCCTTGTTTAATTAAACTATGATGGATTTAGTGGTCTATTGTTCCATATTGCACATCTGGCGCCTTCTAATTAACACCGTTCGATACGGAATATACAGTGCGGTCGACGTGTCTGTTTTTATTACACCCTTCCAACCCTAAGTCAGAGGTGTCATACCGAATATACAAGGTGGTCGTGCGTGATGTTTCGGCATATTGTCCCCTTAGAAGGGCGGTAACAGATGTAATTCAAAGGGTTGTTTTGTGTTCCAAATAACAGGATGTTGGTGATCGATATAATATTTCTGTTTTATTACCCCAAAAGTCAAACGTGTCATATCGAATACACAGGTATCGCATCGTAATACTATTTTTTAACCAACTTAAACAGCAAAATTTGAGACGAAAACCAAGGCTATACATAAATCCAAGATCGTCATTCAAATCTATACAATACTGGCAATACAAAGGAATAATTATTTTGAATATCGAACCATAAATAAAACAGGAGTTTCACATAGAACGTTTATACATTTATGAAAAATGAAGGTGATTTCATTGATGAACTTTCAATCAATTTCAACTGCGTGATTTACGAACAAAACAAAGGCTATACAGAAATCCAAGACCGGCAAGCAGCTCTACACAATAATGGCATTACGAAGGAATAATTACTTTGAATATCGTAACGTAAATGAAAGAGCAGTTAAATTTTCAAAAAATGTGCATTCTCGATTTCAAGCCGCAAATGGCAAAAACTAGAAAAAGAATTTATGAATTTTCAACCAAATTCAACTGCGTAATTTGCGAACAAAACAAAGGCTATACAGAAATCCAAGACAGGCACAATAATGGCATTACGAAGGAATAATTACTTTGAATATCGTAACGTAAATGAAAGAGTAGTTAAATTTTCAAAAAATGTACACTCTCGATTTCAAGCCGCAAATGGCGAAAAATGTAGAAAAAAATAAATCAACACGGCTATCGAGCATATTTTCGCCGCTAAAACCCAAGTTATAGTATGAATTCCATAATTTCTTTCAATAAATTAAAAGCAATACATCAGATTTAAATAACTTAGCTCGATATTTGAAATAGATCGTGAAGTAGTATGTTAATAATTCAGGTTTATGTCAGCATCAACTTATTTCAGGATAATCGATTGCGACAAAAATGGCCACCGCGCACTTGTTACCCTGGCAGGTACCCTGTTGTTTACCGCAGAATAATCAGGAAACCAGGTTATTGACCATTCGGCGGATACATCGGGAATTAACAAGGGGCGTATAGGGAGTTTCAACTCCAGTGTACATATAAATCCATGTCTCTACTACAAGCCAGATCGGACCAGTAACGGCGGAGTTACGGCTCTTGATTTAAGACGATAGTCACTCGCTTCATTGATGTTATAAGAGCCATATTAGCCAGTAGAGCATCCACAGGCCCTCTTGGGCCTTGTTTTGATTATATTAATTCATCTTTTTTGTGTTCTTTTGTTGTTTTTTTAACCAGCCAGATCGCCCTGTAACAGCGAAGTTATGGCCCTTGATTTATTTAAATTTTTCCTTTTTAAGATGATAGGGCCTTCATTTTTCATCAGATCTTTACCAAACTTTACCAGATTGTTAATACCAATAAAAGCTCCGATAAATTTAAACAACAGCCAGATTGGACAATTTACACAGGAGTTATGGCCCTTGATTTTCTGAGATATGCTATATTATGGTATCATTAAGATGATAAGGCCTTCATTAATTTTGGACAGATTTCAGTGAAAGTTTTCAGGGATGATCAGTACCAAGCCTAGTTGTACATTTCATCAATGTGTTCCGGTTGAATGACTTTGACAGAGTTATGTCCCTTTAAAGACAAACTTTGTCCTGACTAGCTCTCCTGAACCACTGGCCGGATTTAAACGAAACTTTTTAGGGATGATCAGTTCCAGGTCTAGTTGTGCAAATCATCGCCATGTTCCTGTTGAATGATTTTTGGCAGAGTTATGGCCCTTTAAAGGTTTTAATACACAAACTTTGTCTGGACTAGTTCTCCTGAACCCCTTGCCAGATTCTCCTGAACCCCTGGCTGGATTTCAACGAAACTTGACAAGGATGATCAGTATCAAGCCTAGTTGTGCATATCATCGCCATATTCCGGTTGAACTTTATGTTAGCCAGTAGAGCGTCCACAGGCCCTCTTGGGCCTCTTTTTAACTAATTCAAGGAACATAACTCCGCTGTTACTGGTCCGATCTGGCTGGTTTTCAAACTTGACCAAGCTTTCATCTGGTAAAGTTTGGTAAAGCTAGGATGAAAAGTGAAGGCCTTATCGTCTTAATGAGGCAAATTTTAGCATTTACAAAACTAATTCAAGGGTCATAACTCCCTGTCCTATCTAGCTGGTTTTTAGCTCCACTGATCAGAGATCAGCAGAGCTTATGCCATGGTGCGGCATTTGTCGTCCTTCCGTCTGTAAAATATTTTTGTGGCGACTACTCCTCTGAAACTACTGAATGGATTTTCATGAAACTTTACAGAAATGTTGCCCATGAAGTCTAGTTGATCCTAGCAAAAATTCATGTTGATGTGAAATCCAAGATGGCCACCAAATCTAAAAATAGATTTTTAAAAAACAAGTTTGTAGCGACTACTTCTTGAAAACTCGAACTGATATTGATATGGGACTTTTTCTAAAATGATCAGCATGACATGATGTTGGTCCTTGTCGAAAATCGTTTTAATTCGACGTTAAACATGGCTGCCAGTGGCCATCTTTGTTTACATAGAGTTATATAATGAAAACTTGTAGCGACTACTCCTCTGAAACTACTTGACGGATTTTCATGAAACTTTACAGGAATGTTGCTCTTGATGTCTAAATGATCCTAGCAACATTTCATATTGGTCGGAAATTCAAGATGGCCGCCACAGCTAAAAATAGATTTTCAAAAATCAAGTACTTGTAAAGCGAGTACTTCTTGGAAACTATAAGTGATATTGATATGGGACATTTTCTAAAATGATCAGTATGGAATGATGTTGATCCTTGTCGAAAATTATTTTGATGTGACGTTAAACATGGCTGCCAGCGGCCATCTTTGTTTACATAGAGTTATATAATGAAAACTTGTAGCGACTACTCTTCTGAAACTACTTGACGGATTTTCATGAAACTTTACAGGAATGTTGCTCTTGATGTCTAAATGAACCTAGCAACATTTCAGGTCGGTCAGAAGTTCAAGATGGCCATCATGGCTAAAAATAGATTAAAAAAGTAATATTGATATGGGACTTTTTCTAAAATGATCAGCATCGCATGATGTTTTTATTCGATGTTAAACATGGCTGTCAGTGGCCAGCTTTGTTTGCATAGAGTTATCTAGTAAAAACTTGTAGCGACTACTCCTCTGTAACTACTTGACAGATTTTCATGAAACTTCACAGGAATGTTGCTCTTGATGTCTTATTGATCCTGGCAAAATTTCATATCGGCCGAAAATTCAAGATGGCCACCATGGCTAAATATAGGTTTTCAAAATACAAGTTTGTAGCGACTACTTCTTGAAAATTATAAGTGATATTGATATAGGACTTTATCTAAAATGATCAGTATGACATGATGTTGATCCTTGTCATAAATTATTTTGATTTGACGTTAAACATCGCCGCCAGTGGCCATCTTTGTTTACATAGAGTTATATAATGAAAACTTGTAGCGACCTCTCCTCTGAAACTACTTGACGGATTTTCATGAAACTTCACAGGAATGTTGCTCTTGATGTCTAATTGATACTAGCAAAATGTCAGGTCGGCCGGAAATTCATAATGGCCGCCATGGCTAAAAATAGATTTTCAAAATACAAAATCCTCCGAGCACGTAAAAGAACCATAGGAATCTGTTCGATAATAAGAGTAGGGCAGGTTCCCAGATTCCTATGTACCCTTCCCCTCTCTCTGGGGCGGCTCTAAATAACCTATACTGTGTTGATGAGCCATTAAACAACATTCAATTCAGTTCAATTCCTCTGAAACTATCTGACGGATTTTCATGAAACTTCACAGGAATGTCGCTCTTGATGTCTAGTAGATCCTAGCAAAAGTTCAGGTCGGTCGTAAATTCAAGATGGCCGCAATGGTTAAAAATAGATTTAAAAAATGCGATTTTGTGGTGACTACTTCTCGAAAAATATAAGTGGTATTGATTTGGAACCTTTACCAAAATGACTCCCACGACATCTTGCAGGCTGATCAGGGTTTAACTGTCTTGGTGCTCATCAGTCATTTGATCGAAAACACCCCCTTGTACTACAAATGGACTGGTCCAAATTAAAAGGACAGTCCATTATACATTCATAGAAGGGTAAGGATTTAGTCTCTTTTGTATTTTGACTCTCAGAAAAAGACTGAAAACAAATTGTAGGATTTTAAGATTTTATTTTAATTCTGATTTTCCAACTATAACCTGAGACAAAAGCAAATCTACTGAGATAGTAACATAATTCTCAGGAGAAATTGCATAACATTACCTGTGTGTGACCTTTCTGAATACAGATCATTCCATTTTTGTACCACAGTGTGATTTGGAGCAGAAAAAAAGAGGAAATACTAAGGTTGATGTTGTAAGGGATTTAATTGATATAGTTTTATAATTAAACTTTTTGGTAGCATTATGACATTTTTATAAGGAAAAAAATATATTCTTTAGAGTAGAATAAAATGGAATGAGATTATAATGTTGCATAATAAATCATAATATTTACGAATATAGGAATATTGCTCTTGATGTCTAGTTGGTCCTAAGTAAAAATCGGGTTGGCCTAAAATTCAAGATGGCCACCATGTCTAAAAATAGATTTATTAAATACAATTTTGTGACAGCTACTTCTCTAAAACCGTAAGCGGTTTGGTACCTTTACCAAAATGACTTTTATAAAACTTTACAGGAATGTTGGTTTTGATGTCCAGTTAGTTCCATTAAGTAAAAATCAGGTTGGCCAGAAATTCAAGATGGCTGCCACAGCTTAAATACTCATTTGTGGCAACTACTAATCAAAAAACATAAGTGGTATTGATTTCGAACCTTTACTAAAATGACTGGCATGACATGTAGATGGTCCTAAACAAAATTCATTGATTCTATGTCAAACATGGGTGCCTGCAACCATCTTTTTTTTAGATAGAGTGATAATAGGAAAAACTTGTGGTGACTACTTCTCTGAAACTATTTCCATAAAACTTCACAGGTTCCCATGGCTGATCAAGCTATCAAAATCTATCAGTAGAGCTTGAAGGTCATTGACCTCTTGTTGAACTTTTCTAAGCTTTCATTAATATTAACAATCTGGTAAAGTTTGATAAAGATTGGATGAAAAATGAAGGCCCTATCATCTTAATGAGACAAAATATAGCATTTTTAACTAAATCAAGGGCCATAACTCTGCTGTTACTGGTTTGATATGGCTGTTTTTCAAACTTTTCCTAGCTTTCATTGATATTAACAATCTGGTAAAGTTTGGTAAATATCAGATGAAAAGTGAAGGCCCTAGCTCTGCTGGCCAGTAGAGCTAAAAATGGATCAATGATGCGACATCCAAGATGGCTGCCATTACTAAAATAGATGAAACCTTGAAAAACCTTCTCAAGAACCGGATCAAAAACTTATTGGTAGGTGCTAAATTAGCAATCTTGGGGTCAAGAAATTCAACGATTCCAATGCAATTCAGTATGATATAATTAAGTTACTTGAAAATTGATTTATTGATTGGCATGTTTATACATTCTGTAAGCTGCCACAGAGGGATTTGAACCATCCTCACTGGTTTATCAATTGGTGGCTCTAAGTCTTACATCTGGTTAATTAACAAGATTGGAAATATTATGTCTATTTTGAGGAGAACACTTTTGCATAATTGTGTGTCATACTGATATCAATTGATAGCACTTAGACATTTATCAGAGTGCTTTTCAATGTTTATTATGACACATCTGTCTTGCTTCTTTGATTTATCCCATTTAACAGATTAATTTGTTTGATTTCCATCACTAATGACAAAGAAAATGGAGCTCAATTGACAATAAGTGATCTCTTCATGCAATTATACTAGAATAATATGTTACAAAATGTTTGATATTGACACAATTCTGGCAGACATGACAGATGTTAATTAGCATTATATTGTACATATTTGGCAGAGATGGAGCTGCTCTGAGGTTTCTGATTTAAATTTTTATTCTGAAGCTCCATTCTGCTAATGAACTCCAGAGGACATGCTCATGTAGGAAGCAAAGTGCTGTTTGAGCAGATTGTGTTTTTCTATTTATTCAGGGCGTCCGTGGCCAAGTGATTAGAGTCTCTGACTTGAAATCACTTGTCCCTCACCACTGTTGGTTCGACCACTCATTGGTCTAGGAATCTTTATGTGAGAAAGCTATCCAGCTGGCTTGCGGAACGTCGGTGGTTCTACCCAGGTGCCCCTCTGAACAATTTTCGTGAAGGGGGTGGCACATGGGTAGAACCACCGACGTTCCGCAAGCCAGCACCAATGGAAAGTCACGTATAAAGTCCCTATTCAGTTCAGTTCAATTATATTTATTCACGATGTATATGGTTGGCAGCTCATTGCTTTCTTAATCTTTAAGTTTGTTCAACTGAAGTGCACATCCGAAAGTCTAAAGCTGTTCAGAAACGCAAGGCTGAGGGATGGTGTACAAAATGGACTCTTTCCTCTGTTGCAAATGGTATTTTGATTCATCCAGTACTTTCTGAGATTACCTTCCAAATGTTCACGGTCATGTGTACCCTTTCTTTAATTTCCAGTACTTTGGGAGGGCTAATCTAAGAAAGTCTATATGAATCAAAATACCTGTTTACGGTGGAGGAAAAATGCCCACTGTAGAAGTTTGTGCACTTTACTAAAACAAAAAGTTAATATTAAAAAAGTTATAAAGAGCAAACATACCTGAATCAAGCGCATTGTTAATAATAAAATTTCTTGAATTGAGAAGAAATGTATAAAATGAAAACATAGATCTTGCTTCTTGTTTTAGTACTCAGTAGTCAGTGATGAATACATTACAATACTTCTTCACTTTCCATATTTATACATATTAGCATGCAATTGTACATAATTATTTGACATAGATGGAGCTGTGTGGGGCTTTCTGATTTGGATTTTTATTCTGAAGCTCCATTCAGTTAATGAACTCCAGAGGACATGCTCAGGTAGGAAGCAGTTTGTTTTCATATTGTATACACCTTGCAGGTGGTTGGGAGCTGTTATTAGGTTGTTTTCCTATTTATAGGCCTTGTAGATGATTTGCAGCTATTGTTAATTGTGTTCGTACACCTTGAATATGGTTGGCAGCAATGGTTAGATTAAGTTTTCCTATTTATACACCTTGCAGATGGTTGGGAGCCATTGTTAGGCTGTGTGTTTTCATGTTTTAACATTTTGCAGATGGTTGGAAGCCAGTGTTGTGTTTTCATATTTATACACCTTGAATATGTTTTGCTGAGCCTAAATGAAGGGATAGATTTAAGAAAAATATTGTCGAATCTTTGCATCCGTGATGTACGGTAATGATGTCCTCCATTCCTGTTTTACTTTGATGTGCGCATGTCTAAACAGAAGGCGATGGAGGGATGGTACGATTGAGCAAGGGGCCATTTGTATTGGCCAGGCAATCATGTATGATGGAGCAATATCCATCATCCATGAGACGTTTGTTAGCCCATAACTTGAGCAAACAGTTTCCGATTTTTAACAACTTTGACTTGATGTTTTTTTTCAATAAGATTACTGATGATTTTGACAATGAGAAAAAGAGAGGTGCATGCATTGCAGAGTTGGTGTCCTTGATGGTGTAAACAAAAAAAAATCAGCTTCTGAGCTGATAACTAAGTATATATAACATAGATTTTCACCAAAGGACTAGGCATGATAAGGGACAAAATTGGCCCCCAATACTGAAAGTTTTAATTCACAAGTTTTGAATGTCTAGTTTAGTTACAAATGAACTGAATTGATATTAAAATCATTACAAGTACGAATGAGTTGAAGAGTCTCACAAACAAGGCCGTTTCTTTCAAAAAATTACATATTTGTTCATTTTCAGCATTTGGTCTTGGAAATACAGAGCGCACCCTTGAGCACAGCTGATTTTGGTGCTTGATAGGGATGCATCAGCCAAAAAGCTGTGTGTGCTCGAAGGTGTGGTCTATATTTTTAGGAACAAAATCTTGCCCAGAAAGGACCAAAATCTACAAAATATAACAAAATTACCAAAAATGCCATTTTTTGAGACTCTGTTAATTCTTCTAGATAAATAAAATAAATAAAAACGTATTTTGAAGATAGGATATGATCAATTTACTTTAACAGATTATAATTATGTAAAATATTTTTTTTTGCATTTTGAACATATTGGGGGCCAAAATACCTCCTTATCATACCTTGTCCTTTGTAGTTATGATTAATCATGGACAATTTTGACAATGACAACATTGAGTGTTGCAGAGTTATTGACCTTATTTGTTAGATTAAGTGAGTTTTAGCCTGTTGATTAATTTTAGGAATATAAATTTTAGCTGATTTTTTTTTCAATAAAATATTGCAATAGTTTGAGAATGAGCAACTGCAACATGGTGCATTGCAGAGTTATTGTCCTTGATATGTGTATGCAATAACTTTATTATATTTAATTGTATTTTTACAAAATTGTTGGTTTGTAGGGTTGTGAATTTAATACTCGACAAGTTCCACAGGGAGCAAAACCAAGGGATGTGTTGCACAGTTATGGCTCTTTAATAATTGGGCCTAAACTTTAAAAACTTGAAACTGTTGAACACAAGATCGGTATCTTCACGAAAACGACTTTTTAAAAGCTTGCCGAATTTAGTTCTAACTCAGCTTCATGCATATTCATGAGATTCTTTTCTCTGCCAAATAGTGAGCGCAGTAATAATTATGATCTTTAGTCAATAATTATTCTGCTTATAATTATTCTGCTTATAATTATTCTGCTTCAGCAAAACCAAGACAATTAAAGTAGGTATTCCGCCAATAACAGCCAAATTTACAACACATCTACACCGTTTCTAAACCTACTGACGACGAGGTATTTATACTGAAAGGAAAAAGAAACGCGACACGGGAATTTACGCTATATATTGTATATACTGCACACTTAATTCCATATATATTCCAAGGAAATCCCAAGATGTTTTGTAAAAAAAAAAAGTTGCAGTTAGTTAGAGAAAGGACACAACTGTGATGTTGTAGATGTTTTAATCACAGTACACATTGTAACAAGAAATTCATAAATGTTGAAGTTCCTCTTTGAAAAGTTTATCCAAGAGGATACTGTATTTAACGTAAAGAGTTTGCACAATTTTGCGTGCTAAGTTTGCGCCAAACGCGTACTCTGTCAATATTGAAACTTTGCAGGAATACTATTTGCCGTGTTATGTGTTGTTTTAGTATTTTTTTCGAAAGGAAAGGTTTTACATAGCCATGTACCATTCGATTAACAGCAGCATATTGTACGTATAATATATAGCGGAAATTCCCATGTGATTATTTTTTCTTTCAGTATATAATTATACATAATTTCTAAACATACTGACGATGAGGTATGTATATATATATACAAGAAAACAGTGACACAAGTCAGAACAGTTACATAATAAAACAGTAAGGAGAATGAATATGATAAAAACAAACGAAAAGTGAGAAATAATAATAATATCTTTATTTCAAGAAGATAACGTATCTGGCTACAAGCCAGTCTAACATATGGTCCTCAGACAAAATAGAATATATTTACAGTTCATACAAACATGATTAAAACAATGGTACAAACAGAATAAAATGAATAAAATATGTCTAAAAACTTCATGGTTTTTCTAAAAAGGTGGTATTTGAGATGCATTGATTGACTGATTCAACCTTTAGGTGATGTGTTTACAGTATAAACTAATGTTTGTCAATTGTATATGTTTTTAACAATATAAATATTAAAATTTTAAGAATGACATTTTAAAACTTAAAGAATTACATACATATTGGTCAAGTAAGTCAACATTGTACATGTGCATATTTAAACTGTGATTGACGTACATTGGTAATCAAGTTGTCAAATTGCATATATAACATATATGTAGATATTAGAATTGTTTTATTTGTAATTGTCAACAATCAAAACACATTTATCATGGCGCACTGGATAAACTATAGTCATCATGAGAAAAAATGAACCTGTTTTTAATGTTGGCATCTGTGTGGTATAATGTTAAAACATAAATATGATAGACATCTAAAATAGTATATGTAATGGATCACTAAATAGAATGTTGTTTCATGATGTGAGGAATTGGGAAAATAATTCCCAATTGGATAAAAGCAATTGGATTGAAAGATTATATATAGCACCTGTGTAAAGCAATGTAAATTTACATTAGAAGAAAGGGTTTAATGTTAGATGTTTTTTTATTATTGAAATCTGATCAATAGTTCATGAGAATAAGTAACAGTGGAGCAGACCTATTCTTCAGAAGATGCTTCAATTAAAGCAGTGAAGTAATAATTTACTTCTCTGGTTAAATTTTCATCCACTCTGTTTAATGATTAAAGAGATGTTGCTTTTATTTTAAAGACACCAAAAGGAGATATATATATAGCTGTTACACACAAACAGATAGTAATATTCAAACAAGTTTCCTTTATATTATTCTTATAATTAATATTAATTAGTAAAACAAATGCAAATTATGTAGAAAAACTAATGGGGTGCCACGAGCTTTTAAAAAATCAAGATTGCCGTTTGTCCCTTTAGTAAAGTTTAATATCAATCAATAATGTAAATTTACATGTATTCACAAAACAACTGTATTTTAGTAAGAATGCAGGGATGCAGTCAAATTGGTATACAGTATTTTCATCCCGGCCTTCTTACTAAAATACAGTTGTTTTGTGAATACATGTAGTAAAATGACATTGATACACAGTCCAACACCCATAGCAGCTTTCTGAGTCCGGGATAAATCCCATAAATAAGCCTATGCTTTTAATTGGCAAATATGCGTTATTATATGACCTGAACACCTGGATAGAGTTTCGATAAACCGTATTGTAGTGTAATTTTGCTGTTATTTGGTGGATGAGTTTATTAAAAATACCAGTAGGACAACAATATGATCCTTTTTTGTTATTTTACTGTTGAAATCTTATTTTATAATATTTTCTTCTTGAATAATTCACTGTCCAAAAAAAGAAAATAAGAAAATGTACACTGCTGTTTTACAGGTGTCCCTAAAACAAATAGGTGTTTACATTTATTTATTTTTAAAATTCTCCGGCCAAGTTTTGTTTCATAAACATGTTTATAGTTATTTAAATCGAAATCAATACACAACAATAGGTATTTACATTTAAGACATTGCAATATCTGTGAAAAGCGAGAATAATATTTTATTTGATGATGAAGAAAACTTTGAACAGGTAAATTAATCCACAGGTAAATGTATTTATCAATTATCTGGCAATAGTTGTGCAGATATACAATTCAGATTTACTTCATTTCCCCGTGCAGTCACGCAGTGGTAAAAGTAGTATCTACGTCATAGAAATAATACTTATTTTTACATACAAGTTAGTAGCGGTTTTAAATATATGTTTCTCTCCGGGACTATCAAGAAATGCTCATATGATGTTTAAGAGTTAAATTTGTTAATTGATCATACTACAAAAAGGGTGGCCATTAACCTTTAAGTTTCCTTCGTAGAGCACGAGGTAACATGGCAAGTTTAAATGCTGAAAGGGCTTACCTAGTTTATTTATCATTTCATCCTTTTCAGTTTTTCCTCCACATTTTGTCTTGCAATTTTCTCTCATCAGCTTGACAACTTTATGCTTGTATAAAACCCTGCTTATTATATATCTGTGGAACGTTTTAATTTGGTGACCGAGATAAAGTATGTACATCATATTAGTGTTTTAACATATACTTAAAGGCCGGGGTTGAGTATATAAAAAAAATAAACGGCCACAGAGAAACTTTTCTGATCATTTTATGCATTATGCTGCTCAGAGAGGTTTAATCAAACATTTCTAAACAATAAAGCATTTTTAAACCATAAAATTTGGCACTAAACATATGATTAATACTCTATACAGATATATCAGAATAATTAATTAATGTATTTATTTTCCATAACGTCATGGCCCCCATTATCGTGGTATATCGTAGTGAAACATGAACTGCGCTACAACCATTTATAATTGTTCTCTATTTCAATGACCTCTGGATTCAGTAATATATCATCTTTGTTTACATTGACAAAATTGTCTCACGTTTTTCACTTTTCACCGATGTCCTGAACTATTCCGAATTGGTCGGAAGATTCCATTATGGATAGAGGGTCCCCATTATCGTGGCAAGTCGAAAAATGATCCAATTATAGAAAGTACGGTGTGTGCTACTACGCAATGCCTTTTTATGAATACCCCTTCAGAAAAAAGGAATAATCAGAACAGGTGTGACCCAGTAGAAGCAGCGTCTGCATTCTGGGACAACAGATGGATGAATGTGAACACGAAGTAACTTTGTTAGGGGATATATATGAGGTAGAAACATTGTCCAAACTTAAAAAATAGTTGTTCTTTAACAGATTTTTACTTTTTTTAATACTTTAGGAAAATTGATGCAGTTGATTTACCTTTTATATTCCAGCAGTGTTGGGGATTCCCTTCTGGTAAAAATAGCTCACGAGCAGTGACGTCACTCATCGTCATATATCATAAATAACGCGTGTAATGACGTACCACGATAATGGGAATACCACGATAATGGGGGTCATGACGTTACTTTAATTTCTAGAACAAAACTTTTATTCCTTACTGTCAAATTTTGAATGTTGGAGCTGTACTTGTAAAATCAGTGATTGGTCAGAATGCTGAAAGCCGTATCTTGAAGCTGACGAAATACTAACTGGCTACAGTGTATACATAATGGTGGTAGGTCCTACAGAACGCTTGGGTTTAACGCCATTAAAAGTGGAAGTTTTTTTGTTTTGTGTTTATTTCCAAGATCGATTGTAGTGTTATGTACATGTTAGAAATTAACCTCATTCCCAATAAATCTGGTGACTGATCAAATTCATGTATTGAAAGAAGTAAAATCAGAATAATATTATGCAATCGAACTTGGAGACGTTTTTATTAATAATAAACACAAAATAAAAAAACTTGCACTTTTAATGGCATTAAGTATATTTTTTCCAATGTTTAATTGACTATATTAATTATTTTTCTTTTGATCTTAACTTTTAATAAAGCCAGAAGATGTCAACTGCTAAATTGACTTTATTTCAAAGGCTTCAGGTGGAGGTTCAACATAAATTGACCAATAATGTTATTTTCAGTTTTTAATTACCTACACAAAGACATCATAAATGAACCTACAAGTTACATCCTATTTAAAAGAAAATTATTTTTCACAGTGAACAGACTATTAAAGTAACTATCCTGCCAACAACAGCCAACATTTACAATATATGTACACCGTTACTAAACCTGCTGACGACGAGGTATATTTATATGACTTGCATATTTTGAGAATCCAAACTCTATAGACATATTATAAACGGCTTTAACCAGCCAGGTCAAACTCCAAAACTAGAGCATCGAATTAAGAGTTACCAGCTCATAATTCATTTTATAAACATTCAATCTCGGATACTTTAAATACCAGTGAATAAACCTATACTTTTTGTCGGCACATATACATTATTTTATGACCTGAACACCTGGATAGGGTTTGGATAAACAATTTAGTAATGTAATGTTACTGTTATTTGGTGGGTTAGTGCCATTAAATCATTTTAGAATTGTTTTATAATTAGAATTTTATGTTTCTGGATTTCTAGAACCTTATTACTCAATGTCAAGTAAAAATTCAATGAGTTCTGAGAATTGAATGAGTTTTAAATTAACTGGTTTCTTTGGTCCAGTTTTTATCACTGAACCAGAATGCTTCATTCATATTTTTAGCTCTACTGATCAGAGATCAGCAGAGCTTATGCCGTGGTGCAGCGTCCGTCGTCCGTCTGTCCGTCTGTCGGTAAACTTTTATTTGTAGCGACAACTCCTATGAAACTACTGGATGGATATTCATGAAACTTTACAGAAATGTTGCCCATAAAGTCTAGTTGATCCTAGCAAAAATTCATGTTGATGTGAAATCCAAGATGGCCACCAAAGCTAAAAATAGAGTTTTAAAATACAAGTTTGTAGCGACTACTTCTTGAAAACTATAAGTGATATTGATATGGGACTTTTTCTAAAATGATCAGCATGACATGATGTTGATCCATGTCTAAAATCGTTTTGATTCAACATTAAACATGGCTGCAGTGGCCATCTTTGTTTACATAGAGTTATATAGTAAAAACTTGTAGCGACTACTCCTCTGAAACTTCTTGACGGATGTTCATGAAACTTCACAGGAATGTTGCTTGATGTCTAGTTGATCCTAGAAAAATTTCAGGTTGGCCGGAAATTCAAGATGGCCGTCACAGCTAAAAATACATTTTTAAAAAATAAGTTTGTGGCGACTACTTCTTGAAAACTATAAGTGATATTGATATGGGACTTTTTCTAAAATGATCAGCATGACATGATGTTGATCCTTGTGGAAAATTATTTTGATTCGACGTTAAACATGGCTGCCAGTGGCCATCTTAGGTTACATAGAGTTATATAGTAAAACTTGGAGCGACTACTCCTCTGAAACTACTTGAAGGATTTTCATGAAACTTCACAGGAATGTTGCTCTTAATGTCTAATTGATCCTAGCAAAATTTCAGGTCGGCCGGAAATTCAAGATGGCCACCACGGTTAAAAATAGATTTTCAAAAAACAAGTCTGTAGCGACTACTTCCTGAAATCAAAATCAATCGGTAGAGCTTCAAGGTCATTGACCTCTTGTTATTTGGTTGTTTCTATCATGACATCACATTCTGGTATCATGGCATCACATCATGCTATTATGATGCAACTCAGTGAGTTTTGAGAACTTGACTGAGTTTTTAAATTGCTGTAAGAAACAGATTAAGACTGTTTGTATCTCTTAATGAGAAATGAGTTTCTTGGAACCAAGAATCATAAAATTCTAAATATAAAATAATTCTAAAATGATTTAATACTGTTATTAATGTGTGTTATCGTAGGTTTACAATCCAGTGTTAAATTATTCCATTTCAATTCTTTGGTGAATTAAATTTTAGAGCTGAACACCATGGTGCTGTATAAAACCAGAGATCTGACAAGTAGAGATTCAGAGCTACAGATAAGCTTTTTGATCAATTGGCCATTTACCCATCGGTATTTATGTAATTGGGTTTTTATGATTTCAATTGGGTAAAGTAAAACATTATAAAAATTTGCGACATTGTTTTGGGGTGGCGTTCCACTAATATTGTATACACAAAATCTAATAAAATCAACTTCTTTTAAAATAGGCTTTATACAAGGTGACTGGATGTGCCTTCAACAACCCATATATTGCTCACTTTGCATTGTTTGTTTTATCATTTGACAACTTCGATTACTTTATTGGTACTCATGCTTTTTATTTTAATTGGGTATTTTGGCACTTTTAATTGGGTATTTAAGCAAATACCCGGCTTATCTGTAGCTCTAGAGATTGGTCATTTACTCAAATCTCACATAGTCCCACATGATGATACAAGGTCTCTGGTTTATTACATCTCTGATAAAACCGACTTTTGTTTGATATGATATTTTTATCATGAATTTGAGCAATTTAACCATTTGAGATTTCTTCTATAAAAAGCCTGATGATCTCTGTTTAATATGGTGAAAGTATTCAATTAAAAGATACTGAAATTTCAAGAAATATGAAGAAATATCCAGATATTTTACTTTGTTACTCCAACAACGACAACAGGAAGCAACATCTGAGGCACTTGAATACCCCGGAGAATCTAAAAGAGCTGATAATGGAGCTGGTTACTAATTATTCCCTTAAAACCTATCCCAATTTAGTAAATTGGAAGATCTTCTTGTGAAGTTATCTATGAAAATACTTGATCTTGAAACTGATAAAGTATCTTGACACAAGAATTGTAGAAATTAGGTCAACAACCTAGCTCAAGTGACAGAAAAAAGAACATCTCAAGGTGGAAACGAAATCCTAATTTTGGGGAAGTGATAGTAAAATGCATGCATAACTAATACTTCACTTGTGACAAAAAGTTTGGTGTCAAGGAGTATGGGAAGTAGCAACATTTGGATTTAGTTGATGGTAAAGGCATCTTGAAGATCAGGAATTACTGGCACATTGAATTGAATTGATTGAATGTTGTTTAACGGCTCATCAACATAGTATAGGTTATTTAGAGCCGCCCCAGAGAGAGGGGAAGGATACATAGGAATCCGGGAACCTGCCCTACTCTTATTATCGAATAGATTCCTATGGTTCTTTAACGTGCTCGGAGGATAGACCGATACATGGGACCGCCCGGTTTACGTCCCCATCCGACGGACGAGGCTAAGAGAAAGTGTCTTGCCCAAGAACAGACCGACGGAACTCAGTGGCACCACGGAGGATTGAACCCGGGGCCTCCGGTTACAAATCCGCTGCGCTACCGACTGCGCCACGCAAGCCCTCTTACTGGCACATTGCAGGTGACATTATAATTGCTTGGAGGCAAAGTATGACAAGGTGTATTTCTGCTATATTTAACCATTGCTGGCTGAGACTAGTCAAAAACAGTTTCAATTTCAAATCTCTGAAAATACAGATTAACAGGACGTAAAACCCCATTTCATTTATATATTGGTGAAACAGCCATTTTAGTGTTAAATAGCACTGTAACAAATACGATACATATCAGGAATACAGGGTGTGACAAATACGATACATATCAAGAATACAGGGTGTGGCAAATACGATACATATCAGGAATACAGGGTGTGACAAATACGATACATATCAAGAATACAGGGTGTGGCAAATACGATACATATCAGGAATACAGGGTGTGGCAAATACGATACATATCAGGAATACAGGGTGTAGCAAATACGATACATATCAGGAATACAGGGTGTGGCAAATACAATACATATCAGGAATACAGGGTGTAGCAAATACGATACATATCAGGAATACAGGGTGTGGCATATACGATACATATCAGGAATACAGGGTGTGGCAAATACGATACATATCAGGAATACAGGGTGTAGCAAATACAATACATATCAGGAATACATGGTGGAGCAAATATGATACATATCAGGAATACAGGGTGTAGCAAATACGATACATATCAGGAATAGAGGGTGGAGCAAATACGATACATATCAGGAACACAGGGTGTAGCAAATACGATACATATCAGGAATACAGGGTGTAGCAAATACGATACATATCAGGAATACAGGGTGTAGCAAATAGGATACATATCAGGAATACAGGGTGTAGCAAATAGGATACATATCAGGAATACAGGGTGTAGCAAATATGATACATATCAGGAATACAGGGTGTAGCAAATATGATACATATCAGGAATACAGGGTGTAGCAAATAGGATACATATCAGGAATACAGGGTGTAGCAAATACGATACATTTCAGGAATACAGGGTGTAGCAAGTAGGATACATATCAGGAATACAGGGTGTAGCAAATAGGATACATATCAGGAATACAGGGTGTAGCAAATAGGATACATATCAGGAATACAGGGTGTAACAAATATGGTACATATCAGGAATACAGGGTGTAGCAAATACGATACATATCAGGAATACAGGGTGTAGCAAATAGGATACATATCAGAAATACAGGGTGTAGCAAATAGGATACATATCAGGAATACAGGGTGTAGCAAATACGATACATTTCAGGAATACAGGGTGTAGCAAGTAGGATACATATCAGGAATACAGGGTGTAGCAAATATGATACATATCAGGAATACAGGGTGTAGCAAATAGGATATATATCAGGAATACAGGGTGTAGCAAATACGATACATATCAGGAATACAGGGTGTAGCAAATAGGATACATATCAGGAATACAGGGTGACGAATAGGATACATACATGTATCAGGTATACAGGGTGCCGAATACGAGTATTTATTCATGATTATTCAGTAAAGAAACAATAACAAAAAACAGAACATGGGTAATTAACTCACTGGTTAACTCAGACTTCAATAAGTAAATAATAAATAGTAGTCGGCATGAAAATAGTTCAAATAATTATTTTCTTCTTTAAAAAGACGAGCTTATCAACACATTCCCTGGTTTGAGGGCTGCCCTTAACTAAACACAGAGAAAACAATGTTTTGGGCATGATTTCAAATGTATTTTATCATGAATTTTATTAATAAATATAATCAATAGACTCAGGTTGCTAATCTCAAAATGTTGTTAAAGCATTTATGAATATCGGACTGCAAAGTAATAGATTGAGTCTGGTTTTGGCAAGTTGGTTTATTTAAACACCGAGATGGGCGTAGCCCATTGAGGTTTATAAATAACAAACAAGCTGAGACAGATCTTTTTTGTAGTATGGTGTACTTAGTGACCCTGTCTGTACTCTAACTTCCATTTATGGGACGTTAGTGTACGGTAAAGCACCGCCCCTTTGTTTATGCTGAATTAAACAATTTAATGCTACGCATTAATCAAAGACAATTTTACCGACCATACTACAATGTGAATTACAGTGACAGAAACAAGAAACTGTTCTTTAAAGCCATCAAAGGTTGTTTGTATTTTGACATATGGTTAGTATTGGCTATTGGCTACACTTTAAAATCTACGTTTAACTATGAAAAAATTGTATTTGAAATGGGAAATTTTCGATTCACCGAAGAGTCGAGTGTATCACTACTGGGCCACCTCTAGTGGTAAATAAAAATACCTTACTTTTCAAACTTGGTTGCAAAATAAAATAAAAATTTAACATACAAAAATTCTGCTCAATCTACAATTAGAAAATACTAGTGCTATTTTTTTTTAAAAAAAAGTTTTTGATGTTTTTGGATACAATTTTAATTAAGACATTCTGAAAGTTTTATCGCAAAATAATAAAAGCTGAAAAAAGTTATTCGAGATTTTTTAAAATATGTCGGCTGTCCCAGCAACAGACTTTTACATGGGAAAAGTAATTTGGCTGTAAAATTTCAAATTTATAAAGTTCCAGCGGTACATACTTTTTTATTATTTCATAATTGCTGATTTAAATGCAGTAGAATATTTGGCTGAAAGTTGTGCCCCAAACAGTTATGTCAAGCTGTAATGTTTTGTTCTGTTGTAGTTATTAGTCATTAGCCCCCAGCACCCCCCGCCCACCCCCTGCAATCACCCTCACAATTCTGCATAATTGTGATAGAATTGATCACTTACTCATGGGATGGTCTAAACCCATTATTGCTTATTCTTTCATTATATTTTATGTGTTTCGACATCTTTGACTATAGCTCTGTGCAATAAATGGTCTGACCATTTGGTTCTTTCATCAGACAGTGATTTCCTCTACCAAATTGATTTGTAAGTATTTTCATACTTGTAATCAGAAATAGCATGGATTAATAACTGTCTGGCTGTCACTTCCCAATGGCTATTTCACAAGTCGTAAAGTGGACAGGTCAATTCCAAGTTAAATAATAGCCTTTTATTACAATTCTATGAGTGAAAGATTGGGATTTCTTAGTAAAAAGAATATTCATAATCGCTAAATATTAGTAACTTAAACTCTGAACACAAAAATAACTAACAGTGAAGTTGTCATAACTTAAATAAAGTGTTGTTAGACATTGAAGTCGACTGCCGATAATGTTCAATAAAGCGAATAATTTGGTTAAAATCATAAATAAACCGATTTAAAATGTAATAAGTAGGTTATTTGATAATAGGGAAATCCTTCACTCACTCGTTTGTGAAAAGAAGAACACTTCTACCATCTCGTGAAGGATTTTCCTGTAACCCTTTGAGCACTCAACCCAGCATGATGTGGATCGAATAAAGTAACATCATCATCATCATTGATTATCGTCATCATTGATCATCATTATTATCATAATCACTATCATAGCAACAGTTATCCTCATCATCATCATTATTATCGTCATGATAAGGTACTCCTTGAGGTCTCGCGTATATAATTTCAGCTGAGACATGCATCATGTTTTCTGCATGAATAACACAATAAACATAAGTCTTTACCCCATAGCCAGCTAGGTTGTTGAGATGGAAAAGCTAGAGCAAACAAAACATAAACACGAACATATGAAAAAAAGCACTTAAGGCCATAATAAATTAATTGCTGGATTATCATCCCCGCCCGCCCACGTTTTTTATGCCGCCCCGGCAATTTTTATTTCTTCAACAAAAAATAAATAAAAAAAAATAAAAAATATTCTAAACATCTGAAAAAGTTTAAATTATTAAAGTAATATGTGTGCCTAAAAGTATAAAACACTATTACAAATGTGTTTTCTATCTGGGAAGTGCCTAGAGTAGTATGTGTTACTATTTTTGCCTTGTGCCGAGGCGATATTCCATTTGTCGTATAAAATAAAAAATAAAAAATAAAATTTCACCCCACACCCCTATTTTGAAATAAATTCGGATGATAAACTACCAATTAATTTATTATGGCCTAAGAGTTATTTATTTAAACAAAACTTTAGGCATCCTAATATCGATATTTTCCTAATGCATCAGTTGCAATATTCAAAATTCCAATTGAAAACAAAAAATTATCATAAATCTTTCAATGCAATACATCCGAACGCTTTGTATGCATTAATTGATTTGAGATCAATATTTCGTATAAATTACCATTTTGTCTTTTCTAATATCAAATTGTATTTATTAGTTTAATACGGCTTCTTTCACTGACGGTCACAAATTACTTTTCCTTACAATTTTTCAATTATATTCATTCGAAGCATCCAGGTCAATTGCAACATCCATTGCAAGAGAAATAGAGTAAAACATTGATTATTAACAATCACTTTCCATAGCTTTTTTCTTCTTTTTAGCTACGTTTTTCAAAGAAAAGGCAAGCTATTCTCCTCCCCCGGGGTCAGCATTAGCATTACCGTTAGTTAACCGTTTTCGGTAATCTCACAAATCGCCGACCAGGAGTCCATTATAGTAAAGATGCCGAGTCTTAAAACTTTCTCACCTCAGGTTCAAATTTTACTGGGAGCTTGACTTGTGAAGTGAGAAAATGTGATTCTTATGGAGTTATACAGTACTGGTTCTTACCAGGAAAAATGGGGTGGGTCTGCCTCTACCACAAAAGAAATCGACCGTCATATATGGCCTAACATGTGCTAAAAATGACGTAAAACACCATTCAAAAATCAATACATTATATAGATGTTGTTGAACATCATTGCATGTTATGGTTGTGTACATTATTATATTTTTTGTATATATACCATGTGTATACTGTGGACTGTTTGTTTGAAACCATTGACCATATTAATTTATTTTTAGCTCTACTGATCAAGGACCAGCAGAGCTTATGCCGTGGTGCAGCGTCCGGTGTCCGGCCATCCGTCCATACGTCTGTCTGTCCGTCCGTCTGTAAACTTTTTTTTTTTGTAGCGACTACTCCTCTGAAACTACATAACGGATTTTCATGAAACTTCACAGAAATTTTGTTCTTGATGTCTAGTTGATCCTAGCAAAAATTCAGGTCGGCGGAAATTCAAGATAGCTGCCACGGCTAAAAATAGATTTCAAAAATGCAATTTTGAGGCGACTACTTCTCAAAAACCATTAGTGATATTGATTTCAAACCTTTACCAAAATGACTGGCACAACATGTAGTTGCTACTAACCAAAGTTCATTTTGATTGGATGTCAAACATGGCCGCCAGTGGCCATCTTTGTTTACATAGAGTTATATAAGAAAAACTTGTGGCGACTACTCCACTGAAACTACTTGACTGATTTTCATGAAATTTCACAAGAATGTTGCTCTTGATGTCTAGTTGATCCTAGCAAAAATTCTGGTCGGCCGGAAATTCAAGATGGCCACGACGGTTAAAAATAGATTTTAAAAATGCCATTTTGTGGCGACTTCTTCTGAAAAACCACAAGTGATATTGATTTGGAACTATTACCAAAATGACTGGCACGACAAGTAGTTGGTCCTAACCAAAGTTCATTCTGATTGGATTTCAATAATGGCCGCCAGCTTGTTGTTGGTCCCTGTTGAAAATTATCTTGTTTTGACATTAAACATGGCTGCCACGGCCATCTTTGTTTACATAGAGTTATATAGTAAAACTTGTAGCGACTAGTCCGCTGAAACTACTTGACAGATTTTCATGAAACTTCACAGGAATATTGATCTAGCTATCAAAAACGTATCAGTAGAGCTTCAAGGTCATTGACCTCTTGTTTAGAACATACTGTAATTGACATTGAGCTGTATACCCTACCACAGACTGTCTACAGTAGTATAAAATTCGGCTTCAGTAATGTATGTAATGGACAATATAAGTAACACAATAATCAGACACAAGATAGGATGGCATAACATCTACCGTATAATCTCTAATCAACGCTCCTCCCTTAATAAATGCTCCCCCCCCCCACCCCCCCCCCCCCCCCCCCCCCCCCCCCCACCCCCAACCCTTCACCCTTTTTTCAGATTTTTTTTTTTTAAAACTTGACAAAAGATGCAAGTTAATCTGTTTCATTCACAATGGAACACACACAATCACTAGAAAACTTAAAATCCGATGCATTAATTGTTTGATTGACATGCAGACGCTGTTTTTTTTGATGAAGAAAATCATTAAATAATGTCTGATTTAAAAGTTAAATTATGTATTTTTGGTATCAAATAAACGCCCCCCTTTTCAAAAATGTTACGCCCTCAGGGGCGTTTGTTAGGGATTATACGGTACTTCATAATTATTTAAGAAAGCACATAATCTCAAATTTATAACATCAGTGTCATTGTGAGAGAGGACACTGAACCAGATGTAAATATGACACAGTGAGGTCAGAGTCTGTCTGCCTGCCTGCCTGCCTGCCTGCCTGCTGCCTGCCCGCCCGCCCGCCCGCCCGTCCGTCCGTCCATCCGCCTGCCCTGCCTGCCTGCCTGCCTGCCTGTCTGTCTGTCTGTCTGTGTCTAATTGTTAACATATCTTTTTCATTTTTAGTATGTGTTTATATGAATCTGAAAAACCTTGTCTGAGTTTGTTTTTTGGGTTCCATGCATCAAAATCCTAAATGGCCACCAAATATGCAAGTAAATTGTTGAAAAATTGCTCTCTGAAGGTTTTCTTTATATACTTTAAACAAGCTTTAATGTATCAAAATTCCATTCCTTAAAAAAATAATAATATTGTGACCAATTCATCCCTTAATTATTCATGGCTATATCATTTATCTTGCGCAAGGACATAATTATCCCCACCTTTTTTCAAGAAAAAGTGGGGATCATGTATTCCTGTCCGTCCGTCCGTACGTCCATGTGTAATGTTGCACAACTCCTCCTAAACCACTAGGCGGAATTCAACCAAATTTAGTGTATGACTTTCCCACATCATGACAACGTGCAAGAGCAACATTATTTTTGACTCCGCCCCAAGGTGCCCGCCCCAGAGGTCAAAATGTCAAATACTCTAAAAATTCAAAATTGCTAGAGAGCTATGGCATTGTTTATCATGATGTATGGCAGATACAAACTTTGGGGGTTGATTGGCATATTGTGCATGAGAATTTTGAGAAATTTTGATGCAATGTCGGAAAACGGAGATAGGGGGGAGATAATCCATGCATCTCTGACTTGCATTTCAAAAAGGTGGGTATCTGCGATGGCTCACCATCAACTACATCTAGGTTAATAACAATGTCAGTGATGTGTAAGGTGAAGAGGTGAAATGTTCTGATGAAACTAATCACACTTCTACAAACTAATCTACAAATTTGATTAACCTTTATTACGGTTAATATACGTCTTGAATCCAATCAGGATTTACTTACTATGACAATTCCACCCTGATTCAATCCATTAGTAAAAGCGTAGTAAACCTAATATGTTTTTTTTCTGGTAATATGTGGGGGTTTTTCTGATTGGTTAACTTGTAAAATCCTGATACTATAAAGTATGATCATTAAATCCAATAACATTTCCTAAATTTCGTTAAGATTGGCCTTAAGCTTGTTATCACTGTCCTTAAATCGTAGGTTATTATGCTCCGCCATGAAGACATAATGTAGTTGTTCGTCCATCCATATGTACAAGAAGATTTGTGTCCATTTCTCAGACACCGGAAACCTTACAGCTTCTAAAATTCACACATGTTTACATCTATAACAGTTACATCTATATCTATAACAGTTACATCTATAACAGTTACATCCATAACAGTTACATCTATAACAGTTACATCTATAACAATTTATTAAACGATTTTAGAAAAAAAGAGTAATGAGTGAACTTTCTGATAAGGCAAATTCTAAGAAAAAAGAAATTCTAAAATAATTTAATAGACTGCTGTATGTCAACCGTATATTTAAACAAACGAAGATCAATATGAATTAACCTTCACCTTTCTGACTTAAGTTTGATACCATTGTCTGTAATTTCATGGCATTTCTACAAAATTTAAACCTGCTTGTATATAATTTAAAAAAAAGAAAAAAAGAAAGATTTCTTCATTATTCTTCCATAGAAATACACTATTGGGGCAATTTCATCTATTATCTACTCTCATGTGTAAGATCTGGCTTTCCATCACTCATGTAAAATGCGGTGAACCTTATTCAGCAAGAAATAACAAATCACACTTTTCGATTTTTAGTGCACTTCCCTTCCTTGGAGTCCACATCTTTACTTCCTTTCCTGTCATTGACTAACAAAATTTCATTTCTTGATAGTTCTGGAATTCATTCTTTCTCCCATTTCTAGTCATGTGAGATAGGTGTTTTCCTCATGTGAGACATGGCATGTGACTCTTACAATTGAACTTGCCTTAAATTATATTCAGGAATCTGATGATGACCATTTTGTAATATTTTCTGATTCCCTTTCATCTCTTCAATCACTGGGTAATATGAAACATGATAACCCAGTTGTGCTTCAGCTTTTAGAAAAGTACAATTCTCTTATGATAATGTTATTATTTTCTGCTGGCTTCCAAGTAATGTAGGAATATGTGGTAATTATAGAGCTGATAGTTCTGCTAAAGCAGCATTAGCTTTACATAATTATATTTAATGCTAAATTATCTTATACTGATTTTAAAAGTTGTATTAACACATTTATTCGTAACTCTTGGCAAGCCGCTTGGGATTTGTCAGTTAACAATAAACTCCATTCAATTAAACCGTTACTTGGAGAATGGAGTTTTGCTAGTAGACCCATTCGTCGAGAAGAAGTTGTCCAAGCCCGGTGCAGGATAGGACATTGACGTTATACTCATTCATATTTATTACAAGCTGAGCAATTACCAGAATGTATACCCTGCTTTGCTACATTAACGGTCAAACACATCTTGTTGGAATGTGTAGACATTGATCCTATGCGTCAAAGGTACTACAATGTTAATACTATGAAAGAGTTATTTGATACTATAGATTTTAGTCTTGTTTTAGATTTCCTGAAAGAAATCAGACTATATAAATCATTATAATGTGTTCTTTATATATTTACTTGTTTATATACCCGTTGAAGGGCATTTGTTTATTTACATGTATAGTTTATATTACTACCGTATCATCCCTTATTTTTAATAGTTTTATCTTTATATATTTACATTAATTTTTAATTACTACTTAATTTCTTCATCTTTCGTCGTTTTTTGCGCACAATATGACCTATTTATGTGTCGACGTGCCGTAAAACACCATTCATTCATATCAATGACCGCTCGGACACAATTGAAAACCAGGTTAGCTTATGGGATAGCCCGTTGTCTCCATCTGTCATTTGTCCATCTATCATCAGTTAACTTCTGCCTTTTTAAAACTATAGGGCCTTCATTTTTCATCAGATCTATACCAAACTCAACCAGACTGTTGATATCATAATGCCTGGAAAGCTTTGAAAACCAGCTAGATCAGATTAGTAACACCAGAGTTATGGCTCTTCATTAGATCATTTTAGTTTGGTTTTTAGCTCTACTGGCCAAAGGCCAGCAGAGCTTATGGGATGGTGTGGTGTCCTTCCGTCCGTCCGTCCGTCCTTCCGTCCGTTAACTTTTGCTTGTGTACACTCTAGAGGCCACATTTCTGATGCAATCATCATGAAACTTTGTCAGAATGTTTGTCTCAATGAAATCTCGGTCAAGTTCGAAAATGGGTCATGTGGGTTCAAAAACTAGGTCACTAGGTCAAATATTGGAAAAACCTTGTGTACACTCTAGAGGCCATATTTTTGACCCGAGCTTGATGCAACTTTGTCAGAATGTTTGTCTTAATTATATCTTAGTCAAGTTTGAAAATGGGTCACATGGGATTAAAAACTAGGTCACTAGGTCAAATACTTGAAAAACCTTGTGTACACTCTAGAAGCCGTATTTCTGACCCAATCTTGATGAAACTTTGTCAAAGTGTTTGTCTTAATTATATCTTGGTCAAGTTCAAAAATGGGTCACATGGTGTTAAAAACTAGGTCACTAGGTCAAACTTTGGAAAAACCGTGTGTACACTTTAGAGGTCATATTTTTGACCCAATCTTGATGAAACTTTGTCAAATTGTTTATCTTAATTATATCTTGATCAAGTTCGGAAATGGGTCATATGGTTTAAAAACTAGGTCACTAGGTCAAAATTTGGAAAAACCTTGTGTACACTCTAGAGGCCATATTTTTGACCCGATCTTGATGAAACTTTGTCAGAATGTTTGTCTCAATGAAATCTCGGTCAAGTTCAAAAATGGGTCATGTGGGTCAAAAACTAGGTCACTAGGTCAAATACTTGAAAAAACTTGTGTACACTCTAGAGGTCATATTTGTTATCCAATCTTGATGAAACTTTGTCAAATTGTTTATCTTAATTATATCTTGATCAAGTTCGGAAATGGGTCACATGAAAATAAAAACTAGGTCACTAGGTCAAATATTGGAAAAACCTTGTGTACACTCTAGAGGCCATATTTTTGACCCGAGCTTGATGCAACTTTGTCAGAATGTTTATCTTAATTGTTTGTCTCAATGAAATCTCGGTCAAGTTCGAAAATGGGTCATGTGGGGTCAAAAACTAGGTCACTAGGTCAAATATTGGAAAAACCTTGTGTACACTCTAGAGGCCATATTTTAGACCCGAGCTTGATGCAACTTTGTCAGAATGTTTGTCTTAATTATATCTTGGTCAAGTTTGAAAATGGGTCACATGGTGTTAAAAACTAGGTCACTAGGTCAAATTTTGGAAAAACCGTGTGTACACTCTAGAGGCCATATTTTTGACCCGATCTTGATGAAACTTTGTCAGAATGTCAAGTTCAAAAATGGGTCATTTGGGGTCAAAAACTAGGTCACTAGGTCAAATACTTGAAAAAACTTGTGTACACTCTAGATGTCATATTTGTTACCCAATCTTGATGAAACTTTGTCAATTTTTTTATCTTAATTATATCTTGATCAAGTTCGGAAATGGGTCACATGAAAATAAAAACTAGGTCACTAGGTCAAATATTGGAAAAACCTTGTGTACACTCTAGAGGCCATATTTTTGACCCGAGCTTGATGCAACTTTGTCAGAATGTTTATCTTAATTGTTTGTCTCAATGAAATCTCGGTCAAGTTCGAAAATGGGTCATGTGGGGTCAAAAACTAGGTCACTAGGTCAAATACTTGAAAAAAAATGTGTACACTCTAGAGGTCATATTTGTTACCCAATATTGATGAAACTTTGTCAAATTGTTTATCTTAATTATATCTTGATCAAGTTCGGAAATGGGTCACATGAAGTTAAAAACTAGGTCACTAGGTCAAATATTGGAAAAACCTTGTGTACACTCTAGAGGCCATATTTTTGACCCGAGCTTGATGCAACTTTGTCAGAATGTTTGTCTTAATTATATCTTGGTCAAGTTTGAAAATGGGTCACATGGGGTTAAAAACTAGGTCACTAGGTCAAATACTTGAAAAACCTTGTGTACACGCTAGAAGCCGTATTTCTGACCCAATCTTGATGAAACTTGGTCAAAATGTTTGTCTTAATTATATCTTGGTCAAGTTCAAAAATGGGTCACATGGTGTTAAAAACTAGGTCACTAGGTCAAACTTTGGAAAAACTGTGTGTACACTCTAGAGGCCATATTTTTTACCCGATCTTGATGCAATTTTGTCAGAATATTTGTCTCAATTATAGCTTGCTAAAATTCGAAAATGGGTCACACAGGGTCGAAAACTAGGTCACTAGGTCAAATTCTTGAAAAACCTTGTGTACACTCTAGAGGCCATATTTATGACCCGATCTTGATGAAACTTGGTCGAAATGTTGTCTTATTTATATTTTGGTCAAGTTCTAAAATGGGTCCCATGGGGTCAAAAACTAGGTCACTAGGTCAAATACTTGAAAAACCTTGTGTACACTCTAGACGCCATATTTTTTTTCATTCAATCTTTACTAAACTTTACCAGATTGTTAATGTCAATAACAGCTCGGTAAAGTTTGTTTTTAGCTTATGGGATGGTGTGTTGTCCGTTTTCCGTCGTCCGTCGTCCGTCAACTTTTCTTGTGTACACTCTCGAGGCCACATTTCTGATGCAATCATCATGAAACTTTGTCAGAATGTTTGTCTCAATGAAATCTCGGTCAAGTTCAAAAATGGGTCATGTGGGGTCAAAAACTAGGTCACTAGGTCAAATACTTGAAAAAACTTGTGTACACTCTAGAGGTCATATTTGTTACCCAATCTGGATGAAACTTTGTCAAATTGTTTATCTTAATCATATCTTGATCAAGTTCGGAAATGGGTCACATGAAATTAAAAACTAGGTCACTAGGTCAAATATTGGAAAAACCTTGTGTACACTCTAGAGGCCATATTTTTGACCCGAGCTTGATGCAACTTTGTCAGAATGTTTGTCTTAATTATATCTTGGTCAAGTTTGAAAATGGGTCACATGGGGTTAAAAACTAGGTCACTAGGTCAAATACTTGAAAAGCCTTGTGTACACTCTAGAAGCCGTATTTCTGACCCAATCTTGATGAAACTTTGTCAAAATGTTTGTCTTAATTATATCTTGGTCAAGTTCAAAAATGGGTCACATGGTGTTAAAAACTAGGTCACTAGGTCAAACTTTGGAAAAGCCGTGTGTACACTCTAGAGGCCATATTTTTGACCAGATCTTGATGCAATTTTGTCAGAAAATTTGTCTCAATTATAGCTTGCTAAAGTTCGAAAATGGGTCACACAGGGTCAAAAACTAGGTCACTAGGTCAAATACTTGAAAAACCTTGTGTACACTCTAGAGGCCATATTTCTGACCCGATCTTGATGAAACTTTGTCGAAATGTTGTCTTAATTATATTTTGGTCAAGTTCTAAAATGGGTCCAATGGGGTCAAAAACTAGGTCACTAGGTCAAATACTTGAAAAACCTTGTGTACACTCTAGACACCATGTAGTACGACTCGATTCATCAATGGTATAACAGCCAGTAGAGCGTTCACAGGCCCTCTTGGGCCTCTTGTTTAAATTTTGTGTTTCTGGGTTTCAAGAACCTCATTACTCAATGTCCAGTAAAACCTCAGTGTGTTCTGAGAATGTAATGAGCTTTAAATTAACTGGTTTCATTGGTCCAATTTTATCACTGAACCAATCAGAATGCTTCATTCATATTTTCATTTGGTTGTTTCTATCATGACATCACTTTCTGGTATTATGAGATCACTCTCTGGTATAATGACATCATGTCATGCTTTATTATGACATTACGTCATCCTATTAGGACATCACGTCATGCTATTATGATGCAACTCAGTGTGTTCTCAGAACTGAATGAGCCGTTTAATTGCTGTGAGAAACATTTTTATTTTTTTAGCACTCGAGCTTCTTTATCTGTCATCTGATCTTTACCAAACTTGGCCCCGATTGTTGATATTAATAGTAGCTCTTTCAAGATAACTAGGTAGATCAAATGAGTAATACCAGAGTCATGGCTCTGTATTTATTGGAAAATGCTATACATGTATTATGCTTTATTATATACTTTCCATTGAAATAGTGGATTTCATGATTAAAATAAAACCTTTTATCACATACTTCCCTATAAATATGTTGTTTTTGAATATACGATACGACATAGATCTAGCTAGTCATATCAATCAGGATTTAGTTGCTGGGCAATAAAGCTTTATCACACGCGTGAAATAAAGGGTAAACAAATGTCATATCACGAAAATAACCGAATGTTCTTTATGAATCTTTCAGCGGAGTGATACGGAAATAACCTATTAGCTACGATTGTATGTTTGTCTTCTGCATTCTATCCTGTTTTTGCGCCAGATTATTGGCTATACATCTACATCTACATGTGTACGCTGAGCTGTCATCTTTGACCATAACTCAACGGAAATGACTTGACTAGTAATGCTAAGAAGATGAAATGAAAGGGATGATAGATAAATAGTTGTAGTAAAATAAAGAAATAAATAAGGCATACTACACGGACCATAAAGAGAGTTTAATAAACTCAATGATATAGAACCATCCATGGACGAAATAACCGCTTGTGACCATTTATTTTCTGCATTAGACAGTCAAGTTCAATGGCATTCATTTTAAATCAAATTTCGGGGGGAAAATGTTGTGTAGTTCTATATATCTATACTTACGCGACAGACGTGAACACATCAGAATGGGATTACATCTATTAATAATATTATTGTTTTCTCCCTGGAAAACAGCGTAGTAAGTTAGCTGAAGTTGACAGTTCAACAAAGCCATTGCTGAAGTATATGATAATAGAATAAAAAATAAAAATTCATATCACACGCTATATCAGGCCCTCGACCCATATCTGATATAGTGTCTCAGGCCGGATATAGGATGTGATATGAAAATATCCATTTATTATTCTCTATATATTTTCATTGTTCATATTTCATATGAGAAATACCAAAAATGATGTGAGGGACGTTGTTGACGTTATGATGTCATTGTTTTGCATTATGATTTTTCTGCATACATTTCAAGGTTGTGAGTATATAATAAAAAATATTTCTTGGTTGAACCGAGGAAACTCACATAATTTTCACTCGTGCTATTAAAGCACTCGTGAAAGTATTAGTTTTCTCACTTCTCGATGAAAATAAATCCTATATTCACTCCAAACAAATAAATAGCCTCTAGAGCAACCCTGCCTATTATCGACACTTTAACATAGAAACCAAAGCCACCAGCTTTCTTTTTGAAATACAGCAGTAGTGCCTACAGCAAATCCTTATTGGATAATTCTACATAGCGCTTCAAGTAACAACATATGATTTAGCCAATGAGCATCGACTATATGAAGCACAGTTGCATGTCTTTTATCGACACCATGATACATTTTTTAGCTCTATTGGCCGAAGGCCAGCAGAGCTTATGGGATGGCGAGTTGTCCGTCGTCCGTCCGTCCGTCCGTCCGTCGTCCGTCCGTCTGTTAACTTTTGCCTTGTGAACACTCTAGGGCCTTCATTATTAATTGAATCTTTACGAAACTTTGCCAGTGTCTTTATATCAATGAAAGCTCGGACAAGTTCGAAAACCAGCCGGATCGGATAAATTTCACCGGAGTTATGGCCCTTGTTTTGCTGAAAAATGCCATATTAAGCCTTGTGAACACTCTAGCACCTTCCTTTATTATTTGATCTTTACCAAACTAGCACAGATTGTTAATATCAATGACAGCTCGGACAAGTTCGAAAACACTCTAGGGCCTTCAATATTAATCGGACCTTTACTTTACTTTGCCAGTGTCTTTATATCAATGAAAACTCGGACAAGTTCGAAAACCGGCAAGATTGAAATAATTTCACCGGAGTTATGGCCCTTGTTTTGCTGAAAAATGTCATATTAAGCCTTGTGAACACTCTAGCACCTTCATTTATTAATTGAACTTTACTAAACTTGCACAGACTGTTAATATCAATGAAAGCTCGAAAACCAGCTAGATCGGAAAATTAACAGCGGAGTTATTGCCCTTGATTTAGTTAAAATTGCTATATTTTGCCTCATTAAGATGATAGGGCCTTCATCTTTCATCCAATCTTTACCAAACTTTACCAGATTGTTTATATAAATGAGACCTAGGACAAGTTCGTAAACTAGCTGGATCGGACAATTAACAGCGGAGTTATGGCCCTTGATTTAGTTAAAAAATGCTATATTTTGCCTCGTTAATACGATAGGACCTTTATCTTTTATTCAATCTTTACCAAACTTTACCAGATTGTTTATATAAATGAAAGCTCGGACATTTCGAAGATCAGCCAGATCGGACCAGTAACAGCGGAGTTATGGCCCTTGATTTAGTTAAAAATGCTTAATTTTGCCTCGTTAATTCATTAGGGCCTTCATCTTTCATCTGATCTTTACAAAACTTTACCTGATTGTTTATATCAATGACAGCTCAGACAGTTTCGAAAACCAGACAGATTGGACCAGTAACAGATGAGTTATGGCCCTTGATTTAGTTAAGAATGCTATATTTTGCCTCGTTAATTCGATAGGGCCTTCATCTTTCATCTGATCTTTACAAAACTTTACCTGATTGTTTATATCAATGACAGTTCAGGCAGTTTCGAAAACCAGCCAGATCGGACCAGTAACAGATAAGTTATGGCCCTTGATTTAGTTAAAAATGCTATATTTTGCCTCGTTAAGACGATAGGGCCTTCATTTTTCATGCGATCTTTATGAAACTTTACTAGATTGTTAATATCAATGACAGCTCGGTCAAGTTCGAAAACCAGATCGGACCAGTAAAAGTGGAGTTATGGCCCTTGATTTAGTTAAAAATCCTATATTTTACCTCATTAAGACGATAAGGCCTTGATCTTTCATCCGATCTTTAAGAAACTTTACCAGATTGTTAATATCAATGAAAGCTTGGACAAATTCGAAAAACATCCAGATTGGACCATTTACATCGGAGTCATGGCCCTTGATTTTCTGAAATATGCTATCTTGGCCTAGGGCCTTCATTTGGCCGGATTTCAGTGAAACTTTGCAGGGATGATCAGTACCAAGCCTAGTCACCATGTTCCAGTTTTATAGAGTTATAGCCCTTTAAAGGTTTTAATACACAAACTTTGTTCTGACTTAAGTTCTCTTGAACCCCTGGCCGGATTAAACGAAACTTTTTAGGGACGATCAATTCTGCGTCTAGTTGTGCAAATCATCGCCATGTTCCGGTTGAATGATTTTTGGCAGAGTTATTGCCCTTTAAAGGTTTTAATACACAAACTTTGTTCTGATCTACTCCTCCTGAACCCCTCGCCAGATTTCAATGAAACTTTGCAGGGATGATCAGCACCAAGCCTAGTTGTGCATGTCATCGTCATGTTCCGGTTTACAGATATTTGGCAGAGTTATGGCCCTTTAAAGGATTTTGATACCACAATTTTTTTTCTGGGCTAGTTCTCCTGAACCCCTGGCTGGATACAGAAGAAACTTGACAAGGATGATCAGTACAAAGCCTAGTTGTGCATATCATCGCCATATTTTGGTTGAATGATTTTTGGCAGTGTTGTGACCCTTTAAATGTTTTAATACACAAACTTTGTCCAGAGTAGTCTCTTCTGAACTCTTTGCCAGATTTCAGCGAATCTTGGCGAGGATGATCAGTACTAAGCCTAGTTGCACCTGTCATTGCCATGTTCTGGTTGAATTGATTTTTGAAAGACTTATGGCCCCTTATACATGATCTTTATCTTGAGCCAGTAGAGCATCCACAGGCCCTCTTGGGCCTCTTGTTTTCATCTACCGTATTTTCTGGAATATAAGACCAGAGAATGAAGAAGTCATTGATAAGACCCAAATTTTTCATCTTTATACTTGGTCTGAATTAGTGGTGCATCTTATTGATAGAGACGGTCGTGACTTATTTTACATCAGTTTTTTTCCACGTGAGTATTGCAAAGTGGGCTTGGGCTTGTTTCCCTTAAAGCTACAGAGTCTCTATCAATCGATTTCTTCTTTGTAGGCGTGTCCTTATTTGTAATTTCCTGTTCGCCACCTCATGTCGAAATCGGGTATTTAAGCGAGTAAATAGAAAAAAAAGTTAGCTTCTTTTGGGGCTCATACACACAACCTTCTGATTTCAAGTCAGGTGCTCTATCCACTGAGCTATTGCGCTTCTTGAGAAAAATACTATACTATATACTAACTACCATTTATTATGAGGCAAAATAACTTAACATAGTTGAAAGCAACTCAAGATGGTTCAATACATATATAGTCCATCTTGTCACACGTGTAAATTAACATTGCCTGATGTAATACGGTATGTTATCAATATGAAACTAATACTTCGCCTCAAAACAACCATATCTCGACTTGTTATTTAGCGCTTGATGAGTTTGTGTGTGCACGCTAGTTATTACGTAATACCTAGTTAGTGTTAAAAATGCTACAACATACCAATAAATAGCCTTGGTCTAGTGAATCAGCTCACATCCTTCAAAACTTAAAAGTACAGGCTGTGGTTCAAATCCCGTTTCGGGCAGCTATTTGTTTATCATATATTTCGAAGCCGTATATTTATCGATCTTACCTGTAAGAAGGCTAAATAAAAATGTGTGAAATTTTACGAACCGATTTCTGCTTATATACTGACTTTTGGGGTGTTCATCGATTTCAAACTTATAACTTCACATGTGACTCATTCATATTCATGAGTTATTACCACTTACAATAGGGACTGTGTAGCTTAAAGTATGTGATATTGTCAAGCTGAATTGATTGAATGGTTAGTAGCCTAATATCGAAGTAGTAAATAACATTTTAATTGTATAAATTTTTTCTAAATCCACTGATTTAATTGTATATTACTGTTCACAAGACAATATATGGATATGCCCATTTTAGGTAGAGTTGGAAATTGTGTATAAAACAGTGGGTCAGTCTATTATAAACCATGTGATGTTGGCGGCATTTTTCTGCAAGTTGACTCGGATCACTGTAAAGGCTTAAGTGACAAGTAGCAGGTGTTGAATTTTCAAGAAAGTACTTGATTGAATGGACGGGGGGTCCGTGGCAAAGTGGTTAGAGTCTCTGACTTGCAATCATTTGCCCCTCACCGCTGTAGGTTCGATCCCTCAGCGACCTAGGAATCTTTATGTGAGGAAGCTATCCAGCTGGCTTGCGGAACGTCAGTGGTTCTACCCAGGTGCCCGCCCGTGCACGAAAATTGCCCGGAGGGGCACCTGGGGTCTTCCTCCACCAGTGGAAGCTGGAAAGTCGCCATATGACCTTAGCTGTTGGTGCGACTATAAAATCCAATTCAATTCAATTGATTGAATGGTTTTATAGATTATGTTTACCGTGTTTGTGTTTTGTTTTACATTATGCTTTGTCAAGTGTTGTGTTTTTTATTTCTACACACTCATTACTTTTTCTCCCCTGAGTTAAGAACCAACAAATATTATTACAAATGATTTTGTATTTTAATAGTGTCGATAATAAACCATTTCTGTCCTGTGTACTGTCGACACCACCCTTCATATACATTTTTTTCGATATGTGCTATTCTTATAGTCGAAAACAGAAAGCAAGACTCAGATTACCCGCAAAAACCCAGGCTAAACTGTTAAGGATGCGCATCATTTCACAAGGTGAAGTGGCATTATATAGGAATCACGCTGTCCGTAACGTCCCGTCGCGTCCTGTCCCGTAACACATTTTCGTCTTAACCCATCGCGTAACTCATTTTTATGCCCCCACCGAAGGTGAGGGCGCATATAGCGTTATCCATGTCCGTCCGCCTGTCCGTCGTTCGGTCCCAAAAAGTTTGTGAGTCTATCTCCTTCTACAGTTTTCAACCGATTGCTTCAAAACTTTACAGGATGCTTACCTATGATGTCAATATGTGCATATCGTTTCGGGGGTCAAAATCGACCCAGTATTACAAGAGTTATGCCCCCTTTTTTGGCACATTTTACGTCGAAATATTTTGTGTGACTATCTCTTCCCACATTTTTCAACCAATTGCTTTGAAATTTTACAGGATGCTTACTTATGATGTCAAGATGTGCATGTCTTTTCGACGTCAACATCGACCCAGTATTACCTGAGTTATGGCCCCTTTTTTGTCACATTTTACTATAAAATATCTTGTGACTATCTCCTCCCACATATTTCAACCGATTGCTTCGAAACTTTACAGGATGCTTACCTATGATGTCCAGATGTGCATATCGTTTCGGTGTCAATATCGAATAAGTTAAGTTAATTATTTACAAAATTATAGCCCTTTGTTTGACTTAGAATTTAAGTGGGGTATTCATCACCTTCAGCGATACTTGGTATTTTTCATCAGATTGAGGTAATATACTGAACAGAATTCCTAATTACTCATTTTTGTATCTTAACTAATTTTCTTATTTTAAATATATTTTAGAATAGTTGCATGATAAGTATTTTGTTTTGACCCATACACTCAAGAGATATGAAAACGCAACACGGGAATTTCCGCTATATATTGTATATACTGCACACTTAATTGCACATAATATTCCAAAGAAACCCCAAGATGTTTTGTAAAAAAAAAAGTTGCAGTTAATTAGAGAAAGGACACAACTGTGATGATGTAGACGTTTTAATCACACTACACTTTGTAACAAGAACTTTATAAATGTTGAAGTTGCTCTTTGAAAAACTGAGCTAGTCCAGTACTGTATTTAACGTAAATAGTCTGCAAAATGTTGCATCCTAAGTTTGCTCACATGATTGAGCCAAACGCGTACTCTGTCAATAATAAAACTTTGAAGGAATATTATTTGCTGTATTATTTGTTGCTTTAGTATTTTTTCCAAAAGGAAAGGTCTTACGTAGTCATGTACCATTCGATTAAAAGCAGCATATTGTACATACAATATATAGCGGAAATTCCCGTGTTGCGTTTTCATATCTCTTGAGTGTAGTTTGTAAAACTTTTATTTTTTGTTTAAACTTTTACATCATTTGAGAGTTCCCTTTATATGAAAACGTGAAATGTGCTGATAAAAAACAGAACATGAATCAAAGCTGCTTAAAGATATAACCTTCTTAAAATTGGATGTAATAATATAAAAAAAAACATAAAAGGTTGACCCATTTATAGCAGATTCTCTGTCTATAAGAAAGTGAAACAAGGATCATCCTAAATTACCTCCCTTTTAAATGAATATCGTTTGAAATTCAAGTAATTGTAATTCAGCGTTAACATTAAACATTTCGAAAATTTCTTTTGCAAAAGCATTTGTAGTGGTAATGCTAGTAAAACATGATGTCAAAATAATTTTATCTGGCATATTTTAGAACTAGGAACATCGAAAGCTTCACTTATTCGAAGTACTTAAAAAAATCATATATACCCAGTTGTGTAAGTGTTATAACTTATTTCTAAGGAAATACATCGACTAGAAAGCTTTAAAATATGTTCATCCAATCAGAGCAGATGATTTACGCTCGTTATTTTGCAGTTTAACCATATCTAAGTATGGGGTTAAAGTCAAGCAGATCCACCATTGTTCATGACTCAAATAGTCTGAAAATGTGCCAGAATTCACAAAATTCCATGCAGGAAACCAACAATTTCGTGGCGGAGGAGAGGGTCCTTTAAACTTTACCAACCAAAACTTTGTTATTCCTGAATATTCGAAGTTACCAAACAAAAAATGTGTGCTCAGAGTGTCTTTCTCTGTTATATAATTAATAGACATTGTAGCATGGTCACTGAAAATTCTCTTTTTAATAGCACAGGTGTAAATCGTTTAATTAAAAATAACACCTGTCAGAATAAATGGTGTACTACAACTTCCAGTTATTGGAAGTTAAAGTATGGCAGAAAGCTGAAATGGACATGCTACAAAACACTATGCTCATCTTGATGTTTAAATTAACCAACTCAATGAAACCATACTCTATCAATTACCTGTTTACTTGGATTCTTCAGTCAAACATGTCAGACGAAAATAACCATATGATCAATATTATGTATATTTAATACTGGTATTAAATCAGACATTAGGTAGATTGTTATTATTTTATAAAACCTGTTGATTGCTTAAGGTTTTCACTCAACAATGAAGCAGGAAGTTCAAATTATGATCCATATATATACACATGTTGTTTTTTCTCCAGAGAATGAAAAACGGATATTTATATGATAAAGGATAGTTCAAGGAGATACAGTGGTGAAAGTTATTACAGTTCCGAATATGCTCATTTCTGGTTATTAAAGAGACACTGTCCGTAAGTCAAGCATATATTGAGGATTTTTTTATTCAGTGAAATGTATCCATGGAAACGTGAGCATAGACCCAAATAAGTTTGTAGTATTAAATAAATAAGTTAATTTGAAAAAAAAGAAGAAGATTTTATTTATTGTTTGAATTTACATTTCCGTTGCTCACACTTGATATGCATTAGATTAGGCCAAATTAAAAAATATCGTGTTTCTGCTGGTCCGACACTACCCTATTTTTAAGGAACCGAACCTAAAACATTTTATGCAAAAATTTATAAAAAAAAAATTTAAACAAATTTTGTTTCTCAATTTGTTCTGACCAATGATTTATCACATAGCTTATAACACCATTCTATAGTTTCTGTAATCCACTCGGCACTGGTGGTATAATTATGCAAATTGTTACCAAATTACACAGCAAAAATGGAAAATATTTAGGTAAGCCATATGATTTGCCTGGAATGTCATATGATACATTCCGAGTTTAATGTTTTTCTTTCAGGTAAACAATGCGATGCTAATTAACTATTAAACTAATTAGTAAAATGCATGTTAAACAAAGGTCTTCTAGTTTGAAGTGTCCTATTATTTGTAACTGGAATGCGTAATTTAACTGGTGCAGTCTTATATCGAGGTAAACTGATTACAACATCACAAAGAAACGTTCAGTCATATCATCAACTTGTATGGGGTTTATATGAGATAAATAAAATAGTATCTCTCAAAAAAAAAAAAAAAAAATGGCTACTGACCTTTAACCCTGTTTTTTCAGAGCATGCAATAGGAAACACACCTGTTATTTTTTTGGCCTTAGTGCATTATGTTTTGAATACAGTATGAACTCAGTCAATACAGAAAATGCGTCTCTACGAAAACAGACTATAACTCTATAGCATCGTGGAGACACTTTGACATCGAAAAGGCGTCTCTACGAAAACGACTAGATAACTCTATAGCATCGTGGAGACACTGTGACATCGATAATCTGTCACAGTGTGTCAATGATGCTATAGAGTTACATACCGGTAGTCGGTTTTCGTAGAGACGCATTTTCTGTATTGGCTGAGTTCATACCCAGTGATGTCTTGCACCACAGTACTGTCCTGTGCAGCTCAATCGGGAATGTGTTTGTCTTACCCACTAGTGTAATTTTAGTGTGGGCTTTTTTTCTTTCACCATTACTAAATTCTGTCAAAACATTTTGTTTCTATTCAGCACATGTTCAATAATGGTAGTTGTATAGTGTTTGTCGTAGTAACTGTTTTGTGTTTTATAAGCTAAACATTACGGCTAATGCAGCTTTAAGGCAAGTTGGAAACATCACAAATCCATTTTTGTTGCAGTTACGAGGGTGCTTCAAAAAGTTCTGTCACTATGCATATATCCTTTGAACTGGATATTACACTGAGATAAAGAAGTGTATTTATACTACTACTGGGTTCGCTCTCTTAAATTCCACAACAAAAATGAAAAAATTCCGGTTATTTATACCCCTGAATTAACTCCCCCTACCACACCTTTTGCATACTGGCATCTCTGAAAATGTCCTTCTTACAAAACGTTGTAAAATTTATTTGAATAATTCTATGCTTTTAAATTTTCTTGTACGCCATCTGTTGTTATTCGCCCATAATCCATGAAAGTGATTGTCGAGAATTCGGGAAGGTCTTGCTGCAAACCAGATATGAGTGAATGCATATCCCTTAATTTTAGCAGAAATAACACTGATTTTCTTCATTTTGTTTACGGAAATGTTATAATATCTTTTAAATGTCGTAATACTCTCATAGTATTAATAGGTTTTCATATTTTTTTACAAATCCTAGTCCTTCAGTGTTTAAATTTCATATTCAACACATTATTGTAGAATTTTGTACAATGTTTAGTGAAAATATTGATCATCCAAAAACGCTATTTCAGAAGACTGCCCTTCCATTTAATGTCCATTTATCATTAAATTAATTTTACACGTTAGCTTAAAATGTTAATTTCTAAGACAATGCCTTTTCATCTACCATGCTTAAATTCTGAATCTTGTAATGCACAGATATAACTGGCAATGTATGAGAAATGTCAAAGGTATTCGAAAAGTACTTAAAGAGAAACAGGCATTTAAAAAAGTAACAATTAACATACCTGAAAAAACTCAGGTTGAAAATGCCTCAGTATGTATAAGTGATGTGTATTAAATGTTCCATAATTTTCGTCACACAAAAGATACAGCATTCATTTTACCATCAATGGAATGGTAATGAAACTCTCTTTCATTTGGTACCAAACATCAACACTCACAACGAGCACATAATTGTTAAAACGCTAAAAACACTTCAATGTTTCGATGGCAAAGGTTTGGATTCTCATGGTAAAATGAACATAATTCATCCATTATATATATACTACTTCAACATCCCGTAAAATTTAGAATTTTAATTGAAGTACATCGGTCATTTTAATAAAACAAATATAGTTCCGCGTGCACCAAGCTCCAAAAATTAATTGAACAAAATTGTGTGCTGTAATGTTGGAATGTAGGTCAATATGTAAACATACAAAATGTCATTACAAGTGGAAAATAAATTTAAACATAAAATGATGAGGGAATAGGGATATATCTGGGCTAAAGCTCAATGACATAACATACTGTGTAAACCTCTCAATACAATGTCCGACATAATAAACTTATACTGTTATATATATACCGTGTAAGTAATGAACTAGCTGTTTTTCTGAAATCATTGACCGCTTCAGTTTATTTTTTAGAACATACTATATCTAAAATCAAGCCCTATTAGGAGTTCTGTTTAATATAGTATGTTGCTAGAGTATACCATTTACCTGTAGAATACCAGGTTGATGACATTGACGAGTTGCGTGACTCTATTATTTACAGCACAAGTGAGCCTGTTCGACAGTATAATAACTAGAATTTTATGTCTAGTTAGTCTTCCTGGGCAGAATTATCGGATATTTTGGCATGCAGTTGGTTAGGAACTGGCATTGAAACTGTTTCTTACTTGTCAAGGCTGTTCTTATTACAACTTGTTTTTAGCTCTACTGGCCCTTGTTTTGCTGAAAAATGCCATATTAAGCCTTGTGAACACTCTAGCACCTTCATTTATTATTTGATCATTACCAAACTTGCACAGATTGTTAATATCAATGAAAGCTCGGACAAGTTCGAAACCAGCCAAATCAGATCAGTAACACCAGAGTTATGTCCCGTGATTTTTCTGAAAAATGCTATTTTCTGCCTTGTGAACGCTCTAGCACCTTCATTTATTATTTGATCTTTACCAAAATTGCACAGATTGTTAATATCAATGAAAGCTCGGACAGTGTCGAAAAACGGCTAAATTGTTCAGTAACACCAGAGTTATGGCCCTTGTTTTTTCTGAAAAATCTCATTTTCTGCCTTGTGAACACTCTAGCACCCTCATTTATTAGCTCTACTGGCCAAAGGCCAGCAGAGCTTATGGGATGGCGAGTTGTCTGTCGTCCATCGTCCGTCTGTATTCCGTTAACTTTTGCCTTGTGAACACTCTAGGGCCTTCATTATTAATCGGATCTTTACGAAACTTTGTCAGTGTCTTTATATCAATGAAAGCTCGGAAACCAGCCAGATCGGATTAGTTTCACAGGAGTTATGGCTCTTGTTTTGCTGAAAAATGCCATATTAAGCCTTGTGAACACTCTAGCACCTTCATTTATTATTTGATCTTTATCAAACTTGCAAAGATTGTTAATATCAATGAAAGCTCGGACAAGTTCGAAAACCAGCTGAACTGGGTCAGTAACACCAGAGTTATGGCACTTGTTTTTTCTGAAAAATGCCATTTTCTGCCTTGTGAACACACTAGCACCTTCATTTATTATTTGATCTTTACAAAACTTGCATATATTGTTAATATCAATGAAAGCTCAGACAAGTTTGAAAAACAGCTAAATTGGGTCACTAACACCAGAATTATGGCCCTTGTTTTTTCTGAAAAATGCCATTTTCTGCCTTGTGAACACTCTAGCACTTTCATTTATTATTTAATCCTTACCAAACTTGCACAGATTGTTAATACCATTGAAAGCTTGGGTAAGTTCGAAAACCAGCTAAATTGGGTCATTAACACTCAGAGTTATGGCCCTTGTTTTTTAGCTCTACTGGCTAAAGGCCAGCAGAGCTTATGGGATGCTGAGTTGTCTGTCGGACGTCCGTCGTTAACTTTTGTCTCGTTAAGACGATAGGGCCTTCATTTTTTGTCTGATCTTTACCAAACTTTACCAGGTTGTTAACATCAATGAAAGCTCGGACAAGTTTGAAAACCAGCCAAATCGAACAAGTAATAGCGGAGTTATGGCCCTTGATTTAGTTAAAAATGCTATATTTTGCCTCATTAAGACGATAGGGCCTCCATTTTTCATCCGATCTTTACCAAGCTTTACCAGATTGTTAGTGTCAATAAAAGCTCGGATAAGTTCGAAAACCATCCAGATCGGACCAGTAACAGCAGAGTTATGGCCCTTGATTTAGTTAAAAATGCTACATTTCTCTCGTTAAGACGATAGGGCCTTTATTTTTCATCTGATCTTTACAAAACTTTAACACATTGTTAATGTCAATGAAAGCTCGGACAAGTTCGAAAACCAGCCAGATCGGACGAGTAACAGCGGAGTTATGGCCCTTGATTTAGTTAAAAATGCTATAGTTTGCCTCGTTAAGACGATAGGGCCTTCATTTTTCATCCGATCTTTACCAAATTTGACCAGATTGTTGTTGTCAATAAAAGCTTGGACAAGTTCGAAAACCAGCCAAATCGGACCAGAAACAGCGGAGTTATGACCTTTGATTTCGTTAAATATGCTATATTTTGCCTTGTTAAGGCAAAGGCCTTCATTTTTCATCCGATCTTTACCGAATTTACCAGATTTTTTGACTTTTTTTTTCTTTTATTATTTTTATATTTCTTTATTTTTTTAAATGTTTAATTTTTGTTTGTTTTTGATTTTTAGCTCTACTGGCCAAAGGCCAGCAGAGCTTATGGGATGCCGAGTTGTCCGTCGTCCGTCCGTCGTCCGTCCGTCGCCCGACCGTCCGTCCGTCCGTTGTTAACTTTTGTCTCGTTAAGACGATACGGCCTTCATTTTTCATCCAATCTTTACCAAACTTTAACAGGTTGTTAATATCAATAAAAGCTCGGATGAGTTCGAAAACCAGCCAGATTGGCCAAGTAACAGCGGAGTTATGGCCCTTGATTTAGTTAAAAATGCTATATTGCTATATTTTGCCTCGTTAAGACGATAGGGCCTTCATTTTTCAACCTATCTTTACCAAACTTTACCACATCGTTAATATCAATGTAAGCTCGGACAAGTTCGAAAACCAGCCAGATCGGACCAGTAACACCAGAGTTATGGTCCTTGATTTAGTTGAAAATGCTATATTGCTATATTTTGCCTCGTTAAGATGATAGGGCCTTCGTTTTTCATCATATCTTTACCAAACTTTACCACATTGTTAATATCAATGAAAGCTTGGACAAGTTCGAAAACCAGCCATATCGGACTAGTAACAGCAGAGTTATGGCCCTTGATTTAGTTAAAAATGCTATATTTTGCCTCGTTAAGACGCTAGGGGCTTCATTGTTCATCCAATCTTTACCAAACTTTATCAGATTGTTAATATCAATTAAAGCTCGGACAAGTTCAAAAACCAGCCATATCGGAATAGTAAGAGCGGAGTTATGGCCCTTGATTTAGTTAAAAATGCTATATTTTGCCTCGTTAAGACGATAGGGGCTTCATTGTTCATCCGATCTTTATCAAACTTTATCAGATTGTTAATGTCAATGAAAGCTCGAACAAGTTCGAAAACCAACCATATCGGACCAGTAACACCTGAGTTGTGGCCCTTGATTTAGTTAAAAATGCTATATTTTGCCTCGTTAAGACGATAGGGGCTTCATTGTTCATCTGATCTTTACCAAACTTTATCAGATTGTTAATATCAATGAAAGCTCAGGCAAGTTCGAAAACTAGCCATATCGAACCAGTAACAGCAAAGTTATTGCCCTTGATTTAGTTAAAAATGCTATAGTTTGCCTCATCAAGACGATAGGGGCTTCATTGTTCATCCGATCTTTACCAAACTTTATCAGATTGTTAATATCAATGAAAGCTCGGACAAGTTCGAAAACCAAACATATCGGACCAGTAACAGCTTAGTTATGGCCCTTGATTTAGTTCAAAACGCTATATTTTGCCTCGTTAAGACGAGAGGGCCTTCATTTTTCATCCGATCATTACCAAACTTTTAATTTTTTAATTTTTTTTTTTAATTAATATATATTATTTTTTTTTTTTTTTTTTTTTTAATTTTTTATTTTTTAATTTTTTTTCTTTTAATTTTTTTTAATTAATATTTATTTTTTTAGCTCTATGTTGGACCAGACGGACCAGTAACAGAGGAGTTATGGCTCTTGATTTAGTTAAAAATGCTATATTTTGCCTCGTTAATACGGTAGGGCCTTCATTTTCATCTGATCTTTACCAAACTTTAACAGATTCTTTAGTTATGGCCCTTGATTTAGTTCAAAAGCTGTTTTTTGCCCGAAACTTCAAAAAAAACGTAAATGGCAGTCACTCGCTTCATTGATGTTATAAGAGCCATGTTAGCCAGTAGAGCGTCCACAGGCCCTCTTGGGCCTCTTGTTTTGTTTGTTGTTGCTGTAAGTGTATAAATACGCTATTTTGTTAGATTAGTGAATAGTGTAATGAACCACTGAACGTAACGAATGACATGACACGATAGTCTGTACAAGCTCTCCATTTGCACCTGCACCGCGTACGACTTCATCATCAGTTGATGAATCCGTTGTATTTTCGTCCTCGGACACGTATTCTGGCTCCAAATCGTAAGGTTGCACATGGTGTAACCGTTTTATCACGGGCATTTCCTCTGACATCGCTTAATTCTCACATTTTCACACAAGGTATACTGTTTTGTGTTCAGTCCCAATGTAAACAAAAAATTGTTTGTTCCCAATGACGTCATTTCCGGTAATTTGTGCAAGAGTTTTTCCCCTTAGATTTTTTTAGATTTTTTAGCAATGCCTGTTCGCCTTTTCGGTTTTTATCTTTAAAAACATATTTTCACTAAACATACATCAATAGCATAGTAAACATCGTATTTATAATGATATTTAATAATTAAAAACATAACGGATTTGTTGATTTAGGACAAATTTCATCTTTAAGACGATAGGGGCTTCATTGTTCATCCGATCTTTACCAATCTTTATCAGATTGTTAATGTCGTTGAAAGCTCAAACAAGTTTGAAAAACAGCCATATCGGACCAGTAACAGCGAAGTTATGGCCCTTGATTTAGTTAAAATTGCTATATTTTGCCTCGTTAAGACTATAGGGGCTTCATTGTTCATCCGATCTTTACCAATCTTTATCAGATTGTTAATGTCGTTGAAAGCTCAAACAAGTTCGAAAACCAGCCATATCGGACCAGTAACATCGGAGTTATGGCCCTTGATTTACTTCAAAATGATATATTTTGTCTCGTTAAGACGATAGGGCCTTCATTTTTCATCGGATCTTTACCAAACTTCATCAGATAGTTAATGTCTATGAAAGCTTGGTCAGGTTCGAAAAACAACCTGATCGGCCCAGTAACAGCGGAGTTATGGCCCTTGATTTTGTTAAAAATGCTATAATTTGCCTCGTCGTATGATAGGGCCTTCGTTTTGCATCTGATCTTTGCCAAACTTTACCAGCTTTTACGACTGTCTTTTTTATATTATTACTAATTTTATTTTAATTATTAGATCTATTATTTATTTATTTTATTTTTTTTAACTTTTTTTTTTTTTTTTTTTTTTTAACTTTTTGTTTTTTTGCAAATTATTCCTTTTTATATATATATATTTTTTTTTATTTTTTTATTTTTTTTTAGCTCTGAGTTGGACCAGTCGGACCAGTAACAGAGGAGTTATGGCTCTTGGTTTAGTTAAAAATGCTATATTTTGCCTCGTTAATACGGTATGGCCTTTATTTTACATCTGATCTTTACCAAACTTTACCAGATTCTTTAGTTATGGCCCTTGTTTTAGTTTAAAAGCTGTTTTTTGCCCGAAACTTTCAAAAAAACGTAAATGGCAGTCACTCGCTTCATTGATGTTATAAGAGCCATGTTAGCCAGTAGAGCGTCCACAGGCCCTCTTGGGCCTCTTGTTATTATCTCTACTGGCCAAGTTCGAAAACCATACCAGCCAGATCGGACCAGTAATGGTGGAGTTATGGCTCTTGATTTAGTTAAAAATGCTATATTTTGCCTCTTTAAGACGCTAGTCACTCGCTTCGTTGATGTTATAAGAGCCCTATAGCCAGTAGAGCGTCCACAGGCCCTCTTGGGCCTCTTGTTATTTGATCTTTACCAAACTTGCATAGATTGTTAATACTAATGAAAGCTTGGACAAGTTGAAAACCGGCTAAATTGGTTCAGTAACACAGGAGTTATGGTCCTTGTTTTGCTGAAAAAGAGTTATGGTCCTTGTTTTGCTGAAAAATGCCATATTAAGCCTTGTGAACACTCTAGCACCTTCATTTATTATTTGATCTTTACCAAACTGGCACAGATTGTTAATATCAATGAAAGCCCGAAAAAGTTTAAAAACCAGCTAAATTGGGTCAGTAACACCAGAGTTATGGCCCTTGTTTTTTCTGAAAATGCCATTTTCTGCCTTGTGAACACTCTAGCACCTTCATTTATTATTTGATCTTTACCAAACTTGCACAGATTGTTAATACCAATGAAAGCTTGGATAAGTTCGTAAACAAGCTTAATTGGGTCAGTAACACCAGAGTTATGGCCCTTTTTTTCCTAAACAAAATGCCAGTTTCTGCCTTGTGAACACTCTAGCACCTTCATTTATTATTTGATCTTTATCAAACTTGCACAGATTGTTAATATCAATGAAAGCTCGGACAAGTTTGAGAAACAGCTAGTTCCGACCAGTAACAGCGGAGTTATGGCCCTTGATTTAGTTAAAAATGCTATATATATATTTGATAGGACCTTCATTTTTAGCTCTACTGGCCAGAGGCCAGCAGAGCTTATGGGATGCCGAGTTGTCCGTCGTCCGTCCGTTGTCCGTCGTCCGTCGTCTGTTGTTAACTTTTGTCTCGTTAAGACGATAGGGCCTTCATTTTTCATCTGATTTTTACCAAACTTTAACAGGTTGTTAATATCAATGAAAGCTCGGATGAGTTTGAAAACCAGCCAGATCGGACAAGTAACAGCGGAGTTGTGGCCCTTGATTTAGTTAAAAATGCTATATTGCTTTGCTAAATGTTGCCTCGTTAAGACGATAGGGCCTTCATTTTTCATCCTATCTTTACCAAACTTTACCACATTGTTAATATCAATGAAAGCTCGGACAAGTTTGAAAACCAGCCAGATCGGACCAGTAACAGCGGAGTTATGGCCCTTGATTTAGTAAAAAATCCTATATTTTGCCTCGTTAAGACGAAAGGGCCTTCAGCTTCATCTGATCTTTACGAAATTTTACCAGATTGTTAATATCAATGAAAGCTCGGATAAGTTCGAAAACCATCCAGATTGGACCATTTACATCGGACTTGATTTTCTGAAATATGCTATATCTTGGCCTCATTAAGACGAAAGGGCCTTCATTTGGCTGGATTTCATGGAAACTTTGCAGGGATGATCAGTACCAAGCCTATTTGTACATAGTCACCGTGTTCCAGTTGAATGATTTTGGCGGAGTTATAGCCCTTTAAAGGTTTTAATACACAAACTTTGTTCTGACTGGCCGGATTAAACAAAACTTTTTAGGGATGATCAATTCCGTGTCTAGTTGTGCAAATCATTGCCATGTTCCAGTTAAATGATTTTTCGCGGAGTTATGGCCCTTCAAAGGTTTTAATGCACAAACTTTGTTCTTACCAGTTCTCCTAAACCCCTGGCTGGATTTAAACGAAACTTTTTAGAGACGATCAATTTCATATCTAGTTGTGCAAATCATTGCCCTTTCCGTTTGAATGATTTTTGGCAGAATTATGGCCCTTTAAAGGCTTTAATACACAAACTTTGTCTGATCTACTTCTCCTGAACCCCTCGCCAGATTTCAATGAAACTTTGCAGGGATGATCAGCACCAAGCCTAGTTGTGCATGTCATCGTCGTGTTCTGGTTTACAGATATTTGGCAGAGTTATGGCCCTTTAAAGGATTTTGATACCACAATTTTTTTCCGGGCTAGTTCTCCTGAAACCCTGGCTGGATATAGACGAAACTTGACAAGGATGATCAGTATCAAGCCTAGTTGTGCATATCTTCGCCTTATTTTGATTTAATTATTTTTCTGACAGAGTTATGGCCCTTTAAATGTTTTAATACGCAAACTTTGTCCAGATTAGTCTCTTCTGAACTCTTTGCCAGATTTTAGCGAATCTTGGTGGGGATGATCAGTACTAAGCCTAGTTGCACCTTTCATTGCCATGTTCTGGTTGAATGAATTTTGGCTGAGTTATGAGCCCTTAAAGGTTTTAATACACTAACTTTGTCTAGACTAGTTCTCCTGAACCTCCGGCTGGATATCAATGGCTGGATATCAACGAAACTTTGCAGGGATGTTCAGTACCAAGCCTAGTTGTGTATATCATCACCATGTTCAGGTTGAATGCTTTTGAAAGACTTGTGGCCCCTTATACATAAACTTTATCTTGAGCCAGTAGAGCGTGGCCTCTTGTTTATTATTATTATTTGTTGTTGTTGTGCAGTCAGTCTGTCCTATAGCTTATTTAAGTGATCAATTTTAAAGATTTTTTCAAATGTAATTTTCAAATTGTGTTGTTTTATATCAAAAGACACCACAGGACTGCTACCTTGATATGTGTAGCAAGTTTTATATGAAGATAAATTGATTGGTTTAGGAGTTTGGAAATCGTCTATCGTTTATCACTACTCCTCCAGAACAACATACACAAATATAAATGTCCATGTACATTTCATAGAGAATGTTATGTCGGTGCCTTTTCCTATCAAGCCTTTTAGGCGAGGCTTAGAAAACGTTTTCTTGCCAAGCCTAATAATATGACATAATATTCTTTATCATGTAGAACCACATTATCTGTATAGCTAACTAGTGTTATTTGTTTTTAAAAATGTTACCTTTGACATGGGTGCCACCATATTGTTCTTTCCTTCATGACGTTAAAAATATGACGTCAGGATCTGATAACGTTACATACAATAAATGTCGAGGAATTTTACATTGCTTTTGTTTTATCAGTCAGTGCCAAATAGAGCAGTGTATTATGTCACGCCTTTATCATGCAGAAAAGGGCATACTTATCTGCATGACAAAAGGTTTTATAACCCTGTCTTTCAGTGGTTAAATCGCATCACATGTCATCATTCGATCCTGAATAACACAGTGACCTTGTAGATATTCAACAATGTTGTAGGTTATGTAGAAAACAAAGGTGTCCAAATACGATGGCAATCTATGGGAGAATTATTTGAACAAATAATATTAATAAGAAATAACAGTAGACTAACAATATGTATTTATTTTTCAATTTTCCACCAAAAATTATCTACGGGTTTCCAGCCATGTTTCAGTACCTTGAATTTGGTAGTAAACCAAGCGTAAAACTCCTCCCATTTGATTTGGATACACGCCCACTAGCCTTATATATACAGCTATAGCAGCTTTAAGGAAAGTTTTGTTACATAATGAGTTGATAAATAAAAATCTCACATTCATGCTAATTTATTATTGAATTTTTAAACTAATTGGCAACAATTATATGATTATCGACAAGCTATTGCATCATACCCGTTTTGCAAACTCGTTTAATAAACTCCTGTAAGATATTCTTTACATTCAATATCTTGTAATACTTCAAAGATATTAATCATGTGTCAGTAAGCTATAAATTTACATAAATTAAATAATAAACTAATTTCACCTGAGCTTGAAGGGTCAGGTAAATTATGTTTTACGATTGAATAACAAACAGTGAAATAAATCACTGTAATCAGTTTTCTACTTACCAAATACTTAAAGGGACTGGAGGCGATCTCAAAGCACATTATGGTTATCAATCCAAAAAACATTATAATGTGTTTCAGTTTCAAATACACTAAAATAGGCTGTGTGATCTGTATGATTTAATGATTGTTAATGAAATAGTTTGATCTGGTAAAATAGACAACTCAGCTAGTTTTTATTGCATAATTCATTAACATGAAAATTCAAATGATGTACACTGCTATAATTCTTGTTTTATGGTCAAAGTTCCCTTTATTTGAACTATATGTACCACTGTTATAAATATAAGTTCCATTTAAAATAATGATTAAACAACATAAACCAGCTGAGCTGAGCCTGCCGAGTTTTCCAGAGAAAACGTTTTCATAAACAATAATTAAACCAAAGGTATTAATTAATATGCAGTTCAGTTTAATGTACATGTATATGCTCATTTCATACAGGCGTGTATTAGACCAGTTTTTGTCTTACACATGGCTGTTCGCAATACTAACAAAACATTAAAATTGCTTTGAAATGCATTAGGCCATCAATAAAAAATTGTTTGTTTGCTGTGCTCCTACCCAGAATTATGAGGGTGCGTAGGTAGGTAGGGATATTTTTTTTTTTTTTTTTTTTTTACATCAAAAGCTTATCCAATCAACAACACTATAAAGGCCCTAGTACAATGTTAGGGCATAGGTTATTAAAACTAAACACAAGGGACTTGCACATAATTATTTAATTCATGGGTAGGAAAAAGTTTTATATTTAGATATTTTTTTTATATATATTGTTCGCATATATTATGCCATTTTTGTACTAAGGCAACTTTTTGATAACCTTTGCAATCCAGATTAGATGCTTAACAACACTGGCTAATAAAATTATCATTTGAATAAATTTTTATTTTTTTTATCTAACTTTTTTTTCGGCCCTAGGTCATTAAAAAAATTTGAGTCGCGGCCGAATCGGGTGAGTCGGTCGGAGCACGGCAAACAAACATATTTTTATTGATGGCCTTATGTATTTTTTTCTTTTCAAAATGTTTGTACACAGGTGCATATCTGCGTATAGGCAGCTACGTGCCTGTCATCATGTGAAACTACTGACTCACATTTTGAAGAGCGCCTCCAGTCCCTTTAAATAATTACAGAACTAGTCACCTACACTTCTTATTAAAAAATACACTGAATCATCAATGAAATTGACATGATCTATTAAAAATAGACCAGTTTCCTGACAAAATGTGTACAGGAGTGTCTAAAAATAGAACTGTCAATAAAAAGACTTTATTTCATCTTGAAGTGATCAAACTTCGATGTTTTCACTCCTGATTCACTTTCCTGAAAATATAAAGTTTTCTCACTTTTTGATGAAATAAAATCTGTTTTTCACTCCAAAACAACAAGTATCTTCTGTATTTTTTTTTTATTGAAAATAGCTTTTAATGTTAAAAATAATTTCATACGTCTTTTTGGTGTGTTTTGTTTGTTTTCATTCAAAATGTTTGTAAGCAATGTTCTGGTATTGTAACAATATAAGAAACTGTGCTGAATATAGTACTTTTTAATAATTCAGCTAGTACACAAATTAGGTTTAGAACAAATCATTAGGACATATAAAGAATATATAATTATGTCTTTTCTTTACTCAAATTGAGTTTGTACAACAGGACTTAAAGGGACACACGGCAATCTTGATTTTTAAAAAATTCCCATTAGTTTTCCACATAGCTTGCATTTGGTCAATCATTAATATTAATTAAAAGAACGGTATAAAGCGAATTGTTTTTGTATATTACTTAAGAAATAGAACATCGTTTACTGTGAATTATTGTTTAATATATCACGGTTTGGAGTTTAATTGTAAACAATAATTTCACGAGCCCGAAGTGAAATTATTGTTTACAATTAAATGACAAACCGGGATATATTATAGATAATTCACCGTAAACGATGTTCTATTTCTATGCTAATACCCCTAAAATGTGAAAATAACGCACACATCTGAAATCTTTCGCATTGCTTGGCTTGCTGTCTCCTAACGTTGCATACGTTACAATGCGGAATTCTCCTAACGTTGCAAAAATTACAGTGATATATCGTTCAATATAACGAGATATTTTAAACTAGGCTATATAGTGCGGGTGTATTAGAATAACTGGTAATTATATGGCACCAATAATATTATAGGTTATTGCATTTGTATGGCTAAATATTACTTGGAACGAGTTGTTTTGGCAAAGGACGACGAGCTTGCGAGTCGTCCTGCGCCAAAACAACGAGTTCCAAGTAATATTTAGCCATACAAATTCAATAACCTTTTTATTGTATACTTTCATATTGTTTTCGATCAATGTTACTTGTATGACTATTACTTTTCATTGTATTTGTGTTATTTTTATAGCTTTTGATGGAATTCCTATCTTGCCATTCAGTTTCATTTTGTGTGGATGATTATTTTGCGCGAAAACGACGTCGACGTCGGATGACGTCATTCAAAACAACAAGCCATTTTCTAAAGTTTGTTTACCATTCGATAACGTTAAAAACAGTGGGTGAGTGACCATTTCAGTTATTTTATCAATTTTTGCCATAAAAGGTTGAAAAAAAACACGTATTATTTTGTTGACACTATAGGAAGGATTCCGCTATTTTTATTTGAAAGTAGTTCCTTATTTCTATTTCGCGGCTCTTAGCAAGCACGAGCAAAAGTTCCCGTGCAATATGAATGCGTGCAATATCGTAGAATATTGCACGCTTAGCACAATGCAAACTAAACGGGACAATATGAAAGTATACAATAAATTTAAATATGAGGTAGAATGAGAAGAACAAAATAATGAAAACTCAACATTTTATTTAATTATACTTAACGCCATTAAAAGTGAAATTTTTTTTATTTTGTGTTTATTTCATTTTGTGTTTGTTTTTAATTAAAGATATCTCAAAGATTGATTGTAGTGTTATGTACATGTTAGAAATTATCCACATTCCCTATAAATCTATGCCCTGTTTTATTAAACAACTTACGATAATTCTTAAATTTTAAAATCATTCACTTTTTTCATCTAAGCATTCAATGTAGACAGGTATGTCCGCACGTGGTGCAGAAATATCACATGTATAAGAAAATGAAATGAAATCACACGTTTATTTGAAAAGTGTAATTTATAGTGAAGCATTTAAGAAATTGATTTGCGATCAAAATGGTCGTAAGTTATTTCATAAAACGCGACCCAGGTGACTGATCAAATTCATGTGTTGAAAGAAGTCAAATCGGAATTATGCGAAATCCTTGCTTCCTATCAAACTTGCGTTTTTAATGGTGTTAAGTATATATGCAAGCAGGTATAAAGTCAAAATGTTACTTGATTAATAAATTGAGATGCTAGTTTTAATGCTTTGTAAAACCTTCAAAATTGTTGTATGTCCCTTTAATGTATTTTTACAGACAGATGATTATATTTGACCAACCATCTGACTTCCAAACTGTCAGTCAAGCTAGAGAATAGTACATCAAGTATTTACACCTGTAACAAAAGCATAATCGTCTCTGTGGCCAAATGGTTAACGACGTTACGTTGTAATTCTTTGCCTCTCACCGCAGCGGGTTTGAATCCCACTGGGAGCTCGACTTTTAAGGGAGGAAGTGTCGATTCTTACGGATGGCAGGAGGTGTACAGTACTGGTTCTACCCAGGAAAAGTGGGTGATCTGCCTCCACAACAAAAAAATAGACTGTCATATATAACCTTAATGTGTTGAAAATGACGTTAAAAGACCATACAAACATGTCTATGTAATGTGCAATGGACCCATGAACAATAGAGGTCGGAGCTTAAAGCTACAGAGTCCCTACATCAATCGATTTCTTCTTTGTAGGCGTGTCTTTATTTGTAACTTCATGTTTACCAGGTGATGTCGAAATCGGGTATTTAAGTGAGCAAATATAGTGCAGGAAATCATTTACTGAATATACATCGACCATCCTATACACTGGTATTAAACAGTAATTTTTACAGGAAAAAAAAGTTTGAGCTCTTTTGGAGCTCGAACACACGACCTTCTGATTTCAAGTCCGGTGCTCTATTCACTGAACTACAACGCTACTGAGAAAATAGTATACTAACTACCATTTATTATGAGGAAAAATAACAACTTCGCCTCAAAACAACCAAATCTTGACTTGTTATTTAGCACTTGATGAGTTTGTGTGTGCGCACTTGTTATTACGTAATGCCTATTTAGTGTACAGTCCCTATTTTAACTGGTAATAACTCATGAATATGAATGAGTCACGTGTGAAGTAGTTCCAAATCGACGAACACCCCAAAAGTTGGTATATAAGCAAAAATCGATGCGTAAAATTGGGTAACATCAGGTAACATCGATAAATATACGGCTCCAGAATATATGTGATAAAAAAATAGTTTCCCGGAACAGGATTTGAACCACAGCCTTTCACTTGTAAGTTTTGAAAGATGTATGCTGAACCACTAGATCACTGCTATTTATTGGTATGTTGTAGCATTTTTAACATTAAATAGGCATTATGTAATAACAAGCACGTGCACACAAACTCTTCAAGCGCTAAATAAGAAGTCTAGTTGTTTTGAGGCGAAGCATTAGTTTCATATTGTTAACATACATTATTACACCAGGCAATGTTAATTTACACGTGTGACAATATGGACTACATATTTATTGATCCATATTGAGTTGCTTTCAAATATGTTATTTTCCCTCATAATAAGTGGTAGTTAGTATAATATTTTCACAAGTAGCGTTATAGTGCAGTGGATAGAGCACCGGACTTGAAATCCGAAGGTCAGTGTTCGAGCCCCGAAAGAGGCTCTTTTTTTTTCTTTAAAAAATACTATTACTTGTGTATAGGTCGATGTATATACAGTAAATGATTTCCTGCACTATATTTGCTCGCTTAAATACCCGATTTCGACATGAGCTGGTGAACATAAAGTTACAAATAAAGACACGCCTACAAAGAAGAAATCGATAGATATAGAGTCTCTGTAGCTTTAAACCTGAAAGTGAACGTGGAACTATGCATTATGGGTAAAGGTGAGCAATCATCAGATCATTGCCATGGGAAACTTAGAGAACACTATTACTTTGGTGGTGAGTAAGTCAAGGTCAAGGTCGCCATGATCTAACATTATGTGGTCACGCCTTAATTACATTAAGCGACGGGAAAGCTTATTTAAGTAGGATTTTATAACGGATATTTCGAAAATAAAACACGTTTAAAAGCATATTTACAGAAAAAAATGCGATAACCTGTTTAAAAATACCTATTAAATAATGTTATTTTATAATATGCAAAATTTTAAAGCCCGAATTAAAATTTTATCTCATACCCCAGCCAACTCCGTTTTCACTTCTTGAAAGTTAATACTCGGACCACGTAATGTATGCATCAGTAACTCCCCAAAACAACACTTAATCTCATGAAACTTCATAGGTACATTGCTCTTGGCGACAACTAAATTAGTTTTCTTTACAAAAATATATTACTTCCTTGATGGACAATATATTATCTCCTTTGATGAAAAAAACAACTACCTCCCTAGATAAAAAAATTAAATAGAAGTTATTGCTTGTTTAAGTAACAAACAGATTTTATTTCATGGAGAAGTGAGGAGACTCATTATGCGAAGCATGACTGAAAATCCCACTCCCCCCACCTGCCATTTTCCATTTGTTATATAAAATTAAAAAAATTAAAAATTCCCCCCACACCCCCTCTCCCCACTATTTTGAAATAAATTTGGATGAGAAACTAGCAATTCATTTATTATACCTAATCATCATTCAGTAAGGTAAAGTTGCTATGCTTGTTGAGTGACCTTTATGGCCGGGATAGTAAAGATGCTGCGTTTAAATTTCCTCGCCTTTCACTGCTGAAGGTTCGAATCCCACTGGGAGTTCGACTTGTAAAGTGAGAAAGTGTTGATTCTTACGAATGGCGGGAGGTATACAGTATTGGTTCAGGAAAAGTGAGTCGGTCTCCTTGACCACAAAATCTACCGTCTTATATGGCCTAACATGTGCTAAATAGACTCGAACAAACAAACAAATTAACTCACCATCAGTTTTAAAATACTTAATTTTTTCATTTGTTTGGTGTTTGATATTTGTCAGCACATTATAGGCCATTGATAACTTTTGAGTCAGTCTTTGAGTCGGTCAGTGTGGGAGTTACTCTGTATCAGCAAACTGTGTTAAAATTGACTCTGTACAGTTGATGCTGTCTGCACCAGATGATTGTAACCTTTATCAAGTATATAAATGACAAAATGGTGCTTGTTAAGAATTTAATTGAATGTTGTTTAATGGCTCATCAACACAGTATATGTTATTTAAAGCCGCCCCAGAGAGAGGGGAAGGATACATAGGAACAGTGTATTAGGCAGAAATTCAAGAACTGGGTGTGCAAATATGCAAACAGGGTGTGCAAAATATTTTTTTTCAGATAAAGGTGAAAACACATTTCTTCTATAAATGTATACAAAACATAACAATATTGAGAAAGTAAGAGTTTGGAAGTGTTGGTGAGCAAAAAATTTTTTTTTTTTTTTTTACACCACCCACTCCCCCAAATATTGGCCGTGATTTTTCAAAACGGCCGTGCAAAAGACGGCTGCACGGTTGGCTGGCTAATACACTGCATAGGAATCCGGGAACTGTGCCCTACTCTTATTATCAAATAGATTCCTATGGTTCTTTAACGTGCTCGGAGGATAGACCGATACATGGGGGACTGCCTGGATTACATCCCCATCCGACGGACGAGGCTGAGGGAAAGTGTCTTGCCCAAGAACACACCGACGAAACTCCGTGGGACCATGGAGGATTGAAACCGGGGCCTCCGGTTACAAGTCTGTCGCGCTACCGACTGCGCCACGACAGCCCTCGGTGCTTGTTAAGAGATTATTCAGAAAATGTTTACTAATTTATACAATCTGGTTATTCTATTTTTCCAGAGTGGATGAATGTGGATATGTGATGGCAATTTTATGTTTGATGGTTTAAAATTATTTTTAATATATATAATTATATTTTTTTTTTTTTGTTAGAATAAACATTGACTGGGGTGCAATTTCTGGACACAATAAAATATACTGTGCATGTTTATGTTTGTTTAAATCTATTCGATAATAAGAGTAGGGCAGGTTCCCGGATTCCTATGTATCCTTCCCCTCTCTCTGGGGCGGCTCTAAATAACCTGTACTGTGTTGATGAGCCGTTAAACAACATTCAATTATTCAATTATTATGTTTGTTTATGTTTGTTCGTTTGGGGATGGGGGTGGTTTGTGAAGGAGAATGTTTTTGGCAGTTCCTTATTTTTTTCAGTCAGCTATGGTATTTCAGTTTGTTTCTAGGGGTGTCTGTGGCCAAGTGGTTTGAGACTGTGACTTGAATTCACTTACCCCTCACTGTTGTGGGTTTGAGTCCTAATGGAACCAGGAATCTTTATGTGAGGAAGCTATCCAGCTGGCTTGCGGAACATTTTTATTAAGTTACGTAAAAGCAAATTATTTTTACATAGTACTAATTGTTGAATTTATTACACCAATAATACACTAAACCAGTGGTAGAATATTACTAGACATTTGAACAATCCAAATTGTAAATAATTATATGTAAGCAGTTTTAAAGCAGCTATCGGTCCAACAACAGTCGAATTTTACAAAATATATATACCATTTCTAAATCTACTGACGATGAGGCATATAGATATAATTTACATATTTTGAGAATCAAAGCTCTACAGACACAATATGAACGACTTTAATCAGCCAGGCCAAACCTCAAATCTGGAGTTTTGAGTTAAGAGTTACTGACTCATAATTCATTTTACGCATGTTCAATCATGGGTATCTGTTAATAAATCTAAACTTTTAATCGGCACATATGATCAGGTTAACAAAAACCAAACACTTCTTTTTCCCAGTCAGTTGAACCTTTTATGAATAATCAAGATTCTATGTTGTCGATATTCAGAAATCAACTTTAAATAAATACCCCTAGTCCTTGCGCACCCCTTCTACAACCACAGGATATGGGGTAAAAAAGCGTGCGGTATATGCCAAGGAATACGGTACACATTATTATATGGTATGAAAGCCTGGAAAGAGTTTTAATTGACAGTTTTGTAGTGTAATTTTGCACAGCAATTTTGAAATGTTTGAAATGGGTGTCTTGATTTATATATGCAGTATCATTTTTACTTTTACCCTGGTTACATTTAAATAAATCAAATTTTAAGTATTCACTATTTCGTCTTATTATACTATAAGTTTTAATATATTATTGGTGTAATAATATCAAAAAAAATAATATGCAAAAACAAATTGCTTAATGCTATTCTAATAATTAATATTAATGACTGAACAAATGCAAGTTATGCAGAAAAACTAGCGGCACCGTGAGTTTTTAAAAAATAAAGATTGCCGTGTGTCCCTTTAAAAGTCAGAATGATTCTGGATTAATAATTCTAGGTGATCATTTAAATATTTCAAGATTACCATGTGTCCCTTTAATCTTCAAAAATGTCTTTATTTACTGAGAAATGGAGGTAAGTATGTCAGCAATCATCTGACATTTTACAGGTCAGTGTTCTTACTTGCCATTTACATTTCTGACAACAATTGGATATTTGTTGTTTCTGGCAGACATGATAGAGATTTCCATTTCTTAGCTTTTCATCTTAGAAACCTACTTTGCATTAGCATAAAGAACTGCCGTAATTATTATACTTATCAGTATCACTAGCAGGGGTCGATCCAAGGAGTATGGGGTGGTGCATGGATGGGGGTGCGCCTGCACTAAAATCTGAAAAGTTATGAAAATTCAGTTGTAAAAAGCATTTGTCTTTTTGTCTTTTTTAGCTCTACTGGCCAAGGGCCAGCAGAGCTTATGGGATGGTGTGTTGTCCGTCGTCCGTCGTCTGTCGTCTGTCTGTCTGTCGTCCGTTAATTTTTCTTCAAACGACTTCTCCTCAGAAACCGCTTGGCTAATTTTGACCAAACTTCACATGGATGATCCTTAGATGAATGCTTTTTAGATTTGTTAAAATTAGGTCAGCACTACATCCAAGATGGCTGCCATTACCATATATGGTCGAAACCTTAAAAAATCTTCTTCTCCAGAACCGCTGGACAGATTTCAACAGTTTTTCTTTTAAAATGATCGCCAACGCCTAGACTATCAAGATTGTTCAAATAAAGTCCCCGGGGTCAAAAATGGCTGTGCCCCGGGGGTCCAAAATTTGTATATTGAGGTTTTGCATGTTTTTCATATAGACATGTAGGAAACAACTTTAAAAAATCTTCTTCTCTGAAACCACAAGGCACAGAGCTCTCATGTATTACATGTAGCATCAGCTTATGGTCCTCTACTACGTTTATTCAAATGGTGACCCTGGGGTCAAATTTGTCCCCGCCCCGGGGGTCACAGTTTTACATAGACTTATATAGGATTTTTTTTTAAAAAATCTTCTTCTCAGAAACTACAACAGCCAGAGGTTTGATATTTTGCATTTACTATTAGCTTATGGTCCTTTACCAAGTTTGTACAAATGGTGACCTTAGGGTCACATTTGGCCCCGCCCCAAGGGTCACATGTTTTACATAGACATGTATAGGGAATTCTTCAAACGACTTCTCGTCAGAAACAGCTTGGCTAATTTTGACCAAACTTCAAATGGATGATCCTTAGATGAATGCTTTGTAGATTTGTTAAAATTAGGTCAGCGCTACATCCAAGATGGCTGCCATTACCATATATGGTCGAAACCTTAAAGAATCTTCTTCTCCAGAACCGCTTGACAGATTTCAACAGTTTTTCTTTTAAAATGATCGTCAACGCCTAGACTATCAAGTTTGTTCAACTAAAGTTCCGGGGGTCACAGTTTTACATCAATGCTTGTTTTAAATTTTTTAATTTCTTTATTTTATTATTTTTTTATTTTTTTATTTTTTTATTATTAATTTTTTTAATTTTTAGCTCTACTGGCCAAGGGCCAGCAGAGCTTATGGGATGGTGTGTTGTCCGTCTTCCGTCTTCCGTCGTCCGTCCGTCGTCCGTCGTCCGTCGTCCGTTAACTTTTCTTCAAACGACTTCTCCTCAGAAACCGCTTGGCTAATTTTGACCAAACTTCACATGGATGATCCTTAGATGAATGCTTTTTAGATTTGTTAAAATTAGGTCAGCGCTACATCCAAGATGGCTGCCATTACCATATATGGTCGAAACCTTAAAAAATCTTCTTCTCCAGAACCGCTGGACAGATTTCAACAGTTTTTCTTTTAAAATGATCGCCAACGCCTAGACTATCAAGATTGTTCAAATAAAGTCCCCGGGGTCAAAAATGGCCGTGCCCCGGGGGTCCAAAATTTGTATATTGAGGTTTTGCATGTTTTTCATATAGACATGTAGGAAACAACTTTAAAAAATCTTCTTCTCTGAAACCACAAGGCACAGAGCTCTCATGTATTACATGTAGCATCAGCTTATGGTCCTCTACTAAGTTTGTTCAAATGGTGACCCTGGGGTCAAATTTGTCCCCGCCCCGGTGGTCACAGTTTTACATAGACTTATATAGGATTTTTTTTTAAAAAATCTTCTTCTCAGAAACTACAACAGCCAGAGGTTTGATATTTTGCATTTACTATAAGCTTATGGTCCTTTACCAAGTTTGTTCATATGGTGACCTTAGGGTCACAAATTTTGGCCCCGCCCCAAGGGTCACATGTTTTACATAGACATGTATAGGGAATTCTTCAAACGACTTCTCGTCAGAAACCGCTTGGCTAATTTTGACCAAACTTCAAATGGATGATCCTTAGATGAATGCTTTTTAGATTTGTTAAAATTAGGTCAGCGCTACATCCAAGATGGCTGCCATTACCATATATAGTCGAAACCTTAAAAAATCTTCTCCAGAATCGCTTGACAGATTTCAACAGTTTTTCTTTTAAAATGATCGCCAACGCCTAGACTATCAAGTTTGTTCAAATAAAGTCCCTGGGGTCAAAAATGGCCGAGCCCCGGGGGTCCAAAGTTTGTATATTGAGGTTTTGCATGTTTTTCATATAGACATATAGGAAAAAAGTTTAAAAAATCTTCTTCTCTGAAACCACAAGGCACAGAGCTCTCATGTATTACATGTAGCATCAGCTTATGGTCCTCTACTAAGTTTGTTCAAATGGTGACCCTGGGGTCAAATTTGTCCCCGCCCTGAGGGTCACAGTTTTACATAGACTTATATAGGATTTTTTTTTAAAAAATCTTCTTCTCGGAAACTACAAGAGCCAGAGGTTTGATATTTTACAATTATTATAAGCTTATGGTCCTTTACCAAGTTTGTTCAAATGGTGACCCTGGGGTCACATTTGGTCCCGCCCCAAGGGTCACATGTTTTACATAGACATGTATAGGGAAAAACTTAAAAAATCTTCTTCTCTGAAACTGCAAGAGCCAGAGGTTTAATATTTTGCTGTTGCTGTAAGCTTATGGTCCTTTACCAATTTTGTTCAAATGGGGACCCTGGGGTCACATTTAGCCCCGCCCCGGGGTCACAGTTTTACATAAATGCTTGTATAGGGAAAAACTGAAAAAAAATCTTCTCTGGAACTGCAAGAGCCAGAGGTTTAATATTTTGCATTTGCTATAAGCTTATGGTCCTTTACCAAGTTTGTTCAAATGGTGACCCTCGGGTCATATTTGACCCCGCCCCAAGGGTCACATGTTTTACATAGACATGTATAGGGATTTTTTTTTTTTTTTTTTTTTTTTTTTAATTTTATTTTATTTTTTTTTTTTTTTATGTTTTTGATGGATTTTTTTTATTTATTTTTTTTTTTTTGATTTTTTCTTTTCTTTTTTTTTTTTTTGTTTTAAATATTTTTTTTTTTTTTTTTAATATTTTTTTTTATTTTTTTTTTTTTTATTATTTTTTTTTTTTTTAAATATTTTTTTTAGCTCTATGTTCGACCAGTCGGACCAGTTACAGAGGAGTTCTTGATTTAGTTAAACATGCTATATTTTGGCTCGTTAATACAGTAGGGCCTTGATTTTTCATCTGATCTTTACCAAACTTTACCAGATTCTTTAGTTATGGCCCTTGATTTAGTTAAAAAGCTGTTTTTTGCCCGAAACTTTCAAAAAAACGTAAATGGCAGTCACTCACTTAATTGATGTTATAAGAGCCATGTTAGCCAGTAGAGCGTCCACAGGCCCTCTTGGGCCTCTTGTTTTAAGCTCTACTGGCCAAGGGCCAGCAGAGCTTATGGGATGGTGTGTTGTCCGTCTTCCGTCGTCCGTCCGTCGTCCGTTAACTTTTCTTCAAACGACTTCTCCTCAGAAACCGCTTGGCTAATTTTGACCAAACTTCACATGGATGATCCTTAGATGAATGCTTTTTAGATTTGTTAAAATTAGATCAGCGCTACATCCAAGATGGCTGCTATTACCATATATGGTCGAAACCTTAAAAAATCTTCTTCTCCAGAACCGCTGGACAGATTTCAACAGTTTTTCTTTTAAAATGATCGCCAACGCCTAGACTATCAAGATTGTTCAAATAAAGTCCCCGGGGTCAAAAATGGCCGTGCCCCGGGGGTCCAAAATTTGTATATTGAGGTTTTGCATGTTTTTCATATAGACATGTAGGAAACAACTTTAAAAAATCTTCTTCTCTGAAACCACAAGGCACAGAGCTCTCATGTATTACATGTAGCATCAGCTTATGGTCCTCTACTACGTTTATTCAAATGGTGACCCTGGGGTCAAATTTGTCCCCGCCCCGGGGGTCACAGTTTTACATAGACTTATATAGGATTTTTTTTTAAAAAATCTTCTTCTCAGAAACTACAACAGCCAGAGGTTTGATATTTTGCATTTACTATTAGCTTATGGTCCTTTACCAAGTTTGTACAAATGGTGACCTTAGGGTCACATTTGGCCCCGCCCCAAGGGTCACATGTTTTACATAGACATGTATAGGGAATTCTTCAAACGACTTCTCGTCAGAAACAGCTTGGCTAATTTTGACCAAACTTCAAATGGATGATCCTTAGATGAATGCTTTGTAGATTTGTTAAAATTAGGTCAGCGCTACATCCAAGATGGCTGCCATTACCATATATGGTCGAAACCTTAAAAAATCTTCTTCTCCAGAACCGCTTGACAGATTTCAACAGTTTTTCTTTTAAAATGATCGTCAACGCCTAGACTATCAAGTTTGTTCAAATAAAGTCCCCGGGATCAAAAATGGCGGTGCCTCGGGGGTCCAAAGTTTGTATATTGAGGTTTTGCATGTTTTTCATATAGACATATAGGAAAAAAGTTTAAAAAATCTTCTTCTCTGAAACCACAAGGCACAGAGCTCTCATGTATTACATGTAGCATCAGCTTATGGTCCTCTACTAAGTTTGTTCAAATGGTGACCCTGGGGTCAAATTTGTCCCCGCCCCGAGGGTCACAGTTTTACATAGACTTACATAGGATTTTTTTTTTAAAAATCTTCTTCTCGGAAACTACAAGAGCCAGAGGTTTGATATTTTACAATTATTATAAGCTTATGGTCCTTTACCAAGTTTGTTCAAATGGTGACCCTGGGGTCACATTTGGTCCCGCCCCATGGGTCACATGTTTTACATAGACATGTATAGGGAAAAACTTAAAAAATCTTCTTCTCTGAAACTGCAAGAGCCAGAGGTTTAATATTTTGCTGTTGCTATAAGCTTATGGTCCTTTACCAATTTTGTTCAAATGCTGACCCTGGGGTCACATCTGGCCCCGCCCCGGGGGTCACAGCTTTACATCAATGCTTGTTTTAAATTTTTTAATTTTTTTTTTTTTCTTTTTTTTTTTACTTTTTTTTTTTTTCATATATTTTTTTTTATTGATTTATATATATATATATTTTTTTTTTTAATATTTTTTTTTTATTTATTATTTTTTATTTTTTTTTTATTTTTATTTTTTTTATTTTTATTATCTCTACTGGCCAACTTGGAAAACCAGCCAGATCGGACCAGTAATGACGGAGTTACTGCTCTTGATATAGTTGAAAATGCTATATTTTGCCTCTTTAAGACGATAGTCACTCGCTTCATTGATGTCATAAGAGCCATATTAGCCAGTAGAGCGTCCACAGGCCCTCTTGGGCCTCTTGTTTAATATCTTTATTTACAAAACATTTTGTAAATGGTTTGTATATACATTTTGATTTAAAACATATAATAAATTGTAAAATTAAGATAATACAATATTTTTTGATTTTTGCATGATCATGTTGTTGTTTTTAGCTCTACTGGCCAAGGGCCAGCAGAGCTTATGGGATGGTGTTTTGTCCGACTTACATCGTCCGTCGTCCGTTAACTTTTCTTCAAACGAGTTATCCTCAGAAACCGCTTGGCTAATTTTGACCAAACTTCACATGGATGATCCTTAGTTGAATGCTTTTTAGATTTGTTAAAATTAGGTCAGCGCTACATCCAAGATGGCTGCCATTACCATATATGGTCGAAACCTTAAAAAACCTTCTTCTCCAGAACCGCTGAACAGATTTCAACAGTTTTTCTATTAAAATGATCGCCAACGCCTAGACTATCAATTTTATTCAAATAAAGTCCCCGGGGTCAAAAATGGCTGTGCCCCGAGGGTCCAAAGTTTGTATATTGAGGTTTTGCATGTTTTTCATATAGACATATAGGAAAAAACTTTAAAAAATCTTCTTCTCTGAAACCACAAGGCACAGAGCTCTCATGTATTACATGTAGCATCAGCTTATGCTCCTCTACTAAGTTTGTTCAAATGGTGACCCTGGGGTCAAATTTGTCCCCTCCCCGGGGGTCACAGTTTTACATAGACTTACATAGGATTTTTTTTTTAAAATCTTCTTCTCGGAAACTACAAAAGCCAGAGGTTTGATATTTTGCATTTACTATAAACTTATGGTCCTTTACCAAGTTTGTTCAAATGGTGACCCTAGGGTCACATTTGGCCCCGCCCCAAGGGTCACATGTTTTATATAGACATGTATAGCGAAAAACTTAAAAAATCTTCTTCTCTGAAACTGCAAGAGCCAGAGGTTTAATATTTTGCATTTGCTATAAGCTTGTGGTCCTCTACCAAGTTTGTTCAAATGGTGACCCAGGGGTCACATTTGGCCCCACCCTGGGGGTCAAAGTTTTACATAGGCTTGTATAGGGAAAATCTGAAAAAAAATCTTCTTCTCTGGAACCACATGGCACAGAGCTCTCATGTATTACATGTAGCATCAGCTTATGGTCCTCTACTAAGTTTATTCAAATGGTGACCCTGGGGTCAAATTTGTCCCCGCCCCGAGGATCACAGTTTTACATAGACTTATATAGGGATTTATTTTTTTAAAAATCTTCTTCTCGGAAACTACAAGAGCCAGAGGTTTGATATTTTACATTTATTATAAGCTTATGGTCCTTTACCAAGTTTGTTCAAATGGTGACCCTGGGGTCACATTTGGCCCCACCCCAAGGCTCACATGTTTTACATAGACATGTACAGGGAAAAACTTAAAAAATCTTCTTCTCTGAAACTGCAAGAGCCAGAGGTTTAATATTTTGCTGTTGCTATAAGCTTATAGACCTTTACCAATTTTGTTCAAATGGTGACCCTGGGGTCACATCTGGCCCCACCCCGGGGTCACAGTTTTACATCAATGCTTGTTTTAAATTTTTCAATTTCTTTATTTTGTATTTATTTTTGTAATTTTTTTTTTGTAATTTTCTTTTTAATATATATATATATATATATATATATTTTTTTTTTTTTTTTTTTATTATCTCTACTGGCCAACTTGAAAAACCAGCCAGATCGGACAAGTAATGGCAGAGTTATGGCTCTTGATATAGTTAAAAATGCTATATTTTGCCTCTTTAAGACGATAGTCACTCGCTTCATTGATGTCATAAGAGCCAATATGGCCAGTAGAGCGTCCACAGGCCCTCTTGCGCCTCTTGTTTAATAGATTACATTTCACCATTCATAACAAAAGAGAAAAATTAAGTGCAATTAATTAATGATCAGGCACAATTTTAATAGTATCCTTGGTTCATAAAACCAGTATTACAGGATTATGAAATGTGACGAAATCTGGTAAAAAAATGTTTAATGCAAACTGACACGCTGGTTTCTGTAATAAAAAGATATCTCAAATATCTCAATAATTATCGATGTTCACATAGCATTGTTTCACAGGTTGATTTGGTTAAGTGTTTCTATTTATGTTTTGTTTAATCAGGGTCCTTATATAACTGGTCTTGAAACAAGGCTGTATTTCAAAATATGGTTGTCGTCTCTACCTGTATGAATCGATTTACGGCTTATCGGGCGTGTTATACGTATCGACTCTTCAAAAAACAAATGATAGTGTTACATTTTAATTAATAATTTGAAGAATAGTTTACCGATTTTTTAAAAGCCATATACTGATAGAAAGTGTATAAAACATGTAAAATGTCTTTTTTAGTTTATTAATTTTTTTTATTGGTTTGTGGAGATAAAGAATCTATTTCGGTTGTTTAAAAACAAACTCGATTTCTTCATTAGACGACTGCCATTTTGTTTTTGTTTTGATTTTTCTAATTTTCAGAAACCGATATCACACCTTTATGGTAATAATATCTCATAAAATTTTATGTCTTGCAATTCATGGGCCTTTCATCTTTCCATAAAGATTACTTCTAGCGAGTTATATTTAGAAATGTTGAATAAGAACTTCAAATAGTAGCACCATCTTCCTCGGCGAATTATGTGTATTTAACATGGTTCTAATATTTGATGTTCTTCTTCAACATTTCTAAACATAACTTGCTAGATGTAATTTTATTTATATTATGCATTCGTAACCGGTAACAGGTAAATGGTGAATAATCGATTCCTAACCGTATGTCTTCGATAGCTCAGTGGTTAGAGCCCTGGTACGGTAAGCCAGTCATACCCTGGATTCGAGTCCCAGTTGAGGAACGATTTTTTCACCACCTGTTATATTTGGGAGCTCATCCGGGATCCAGGACCGTGTCTGTTGGCATGAAACAGTATGACAGTAAGTCTGACAGCCCGCCTGGAGTTAACTCCACTAGAAATTCAGGGACGAATATCAGTCTGGTGGGGGTGTATGTAACCGGGTACAGGTAAATGGTGAATAATCAATTCCTAACCGTATGTCTTTGATAGCTCAGTGGTTAGAGCCCTGGTACGGTAAACCAGAGACCATGGGTTCGAGTCCTGGTTGAGAAACGATTTTTTCACCGCCTGTTATACATTTGTGAAACTAAATGCATTACAAATACATTATGTTCAGTCGGATTTGTAAAAAAAAAAAAGCGTAATTCTGTTAAATGTTTTATTTTTATTTAAAAAATATTATAGTAACAAGTTGACTTGTTATTCCTTTCTTATCATCGGTATATCATCGGTATATCATTGGTACACAGAACTGATAGTACAGTGACTACACATGTCAAAGTTTATGACAGTTATGTTAGTGAACACATTTAAATAAGTGACTTTAGATATTAAACACACAAGTAGTTAAAAACAATGACTGAATATTTTTTTGGTAAACAACAACCAGAGCGGACAGGCATTAATCCAGGGCTTTAACAAACAATGTATTTGCCTGAAATCAGTATTGTTTTTAAAGAAACTGTTCTTTCCATTTTTGTTTTGAATTATACAGGTACATGATGATATCGTCTGCGAATTAAAAACGGCACACGCAACTTTTTTATATAATTTTTTTAATTAGATTATTATCATCATACTAGTAATAGAGAATTGATTTTGAAACTAACCCACATATATTCAGGAATGTACATAATGAACACTTTATTAAATTATCAATTTCTTTTATTTATTTTTTTGTTTAAAGACAATGCAAACTTAATTAAGAGCTGTAGTCAGTAAGTATGCACACTGTTTGTAATTAAAGACAAGACTATGGGTCACTTATCAGCTATTATCGATCACTTTTGCGTAGATAAGCGGTAAATACCTACGTCACTGAAAAATCGATATTTGTGTTGCACATCCCCTTCTATCTACAGTCCTCGTTAAAACGTGTCATTTTTCATTTACAATGCACAAATTATTTATTAGCATGACAGTTGCCTGACCTAAGAGGTTTTAATTTAATACACATCTGAGGCTTTACTAATGAAGTCCCCTGAGGGGTAGGAATAACTCACTTCCTGTCCATATTCATAACTGTGCACCATGGGAAGTAGCTAAAAATAGATTCATGTCAACATCTCACACCTTTTCAAATACTCATGTCACTCACATGACAGTATGTTGGTTCTGGCCATAAAAGTGATAGCAGTCTTATATGTAAGACATGGGAGTTTTTATTCATTTGTGTAAAATTATGATTATATTAAGAAAATATACTTTTGCTAATTTTATTTTCAATGCTGAATGGATTTTAGGAACTCATCTTTTTTCCAAAGTTACATCAGGCAACAGTGGAACTTAAATGGTTACCGTAGGTAATTCAGGTAAGTTAGGTTCTTATACAAACTTTAACAATACCGATAATCATTCCAAATGTCTTTACAATGACTATACAAAAATTATTTGAAGTTTTTGTCACCATTTAATGGGGGTCTTTATTTTAGCAATCTTACCTTACAATAATCACTTTTCAAAAACATAACAACATTTGAAGAACGAATAAACTATTACTATTTTAATTTATACAGAGTTTGCTACTGAATATATTGATGTCATTCTTTTATCATAATATATCTTAATTAATATAGAAAATATATATTAATAAAAGTATGAGATGTCATTTTTTATCATAATATATCTTAATATAGAAAATATATTAATAAAAATACGAGATGTAATTTTTTATCATAATATATCTTAATATAGAAATATATATAAATAAAAATATGAGATGTCATTCTTTTATCTTGATATATCTTAATATAGAAAATATATTAATAAAAATATGAGATGTCATTTTTTTATCATAATATATCTTAATATAGAAAATATATATTAATAAAAATACGAGATGTCATTTTTTATCATAATATATCTTAATAATATATAGAAAATATATATTAATAAAAATATGAGATGTCATTCTTTTATCTTGATATATCTTAATATAGAATATATATTAATAAAAATTTGAGATGTCATTATTTTATCATAATACAGAAAATATATTAATAACTAGAAATGTGTCAATGGGACACGGATGCCCCCACTAAAAACAATCGGTGTAAAACGTAAAATTTATGAATTTTGATGCCGAATCGATTTGCAAATTGTGATATCATAGGTAAGTTTCCTGTAAAGTTTGAAAAGAAACGGAGTAAAACTGTGAGAGGAAATGACACACAAGATATTTTAACAAAATAAAAGACTTACAAAGGGCCATAAGTCTGGTAATACTAGGTGGATTAAGATACCAAAACAGTATGCTCATCTTAACATCATAGGTAAGCCTCCTGTAAAGTTTCGAAGCAATCGATTGAAAAATGTGGGAGGAGATAGATTTTGATAGGAAATTTGAGAAAAAAAGGACCATAACTCTGGTAATACTGGGTTGATTTTGGATGCTGAAACAATAATAACATCTTGACATCATAAAAATTGACAAAAAGGGGCCATAACTCTGGTAATACAGGGTCGATTTTGACGCTAAAATAATATGCACATCTTGACATCATAGGTAAGCATCCTGTAAAGTTTCGAAGCAATCGGTTGAAAAGTGTGGGAGGAGATAGACACACAAGACACACAAGATATTTTGAAGTAAAATTTGGCGAAAAAGGGACTCTAACTCCGGTAATACTTGTTCGATTTTGACGCTGAAACAATACGCACATCGTGACATCATAGGTAAGCATCCTGTAAAGTTTCAAAGCAATCAGTTGAAAAGTGTAAGAGGAGATAGACACACAACATATTTTGACTTAAATTTGACCAAAAGAATTCCGGCAATTCTGGGTCGATTTTGACACCGAAACGATATGCACATCTGGACATCCTGTAAAGTTTCGAAGCAAATGGTTGAAAACTGTGGGAGGAGATAAACACACAAGATATTTTGACGTAAAATTTGACGAAAAAGGGCCATAACTCCGGCAATACTGTGTCGATTTTGACGCCGAAACGATATGCACATTTTGACATCATATGTAAGCATCCTGTAAAGTTGCGAAGCAATCGGTTGAAAACTGTGGGAGGAGATAGACACACAAAGTTTTCAGGATGGAAAGACGGAAGGACGGACGGATATAGTTTACGTTTTATGCCCCCTCACCTTCGGTAGTGGGGGGTCATAAAAATATGAGATGTCATTCTTTTATCATAATATATCTTAAAGGGAATGTAGCGACACAGCCAAACCATCTTTATTATTGAGAGTTCTGAAATACTTGAATAAGGGTGAAAGAATTATCAAAATCTGATGATAAACAAAGAAGATATGATCATTTGTAGATTCTGTTGAAACGGATATGGAAGCGGCCATTTTGAGAGCTATGACATCACGGTTCTAAATGACCATATATGGAATATTTATAAATATGAAAAATTACTGATTTATAGGGGAAATGACAGCAACTGTATGAAAAATATGTAATACTTAATGGCAATAATGCTTTATATGACCAGTAAAAAAAATCATTCATTTGCAGCGATTTTTTTCTTTTTAAATGATATTTATCAATTTTCCATATATGGTAATATGGAACTATGACGTCATAGTTCTGAAAATGGCGGCTCCCATATTCGTTTTAGAACAACCTTTAAATGGTCATATCTTTTTTGTTTATCATCTGATTTTGATAATTCTTTCACATTTTTCCAAGTTTTTCAGAACTCTCAGTAACAGAGCTTGTTTGGCTGTGTCGCTACATTCCCTTTAACATAGAAAACATATTAATAAAAATACGAGATGTCATCCTTTTATCATAATAATATAGAAATATATTTCCAAATATAAAAGTAATTTAAGAACTCTTCTGCGACAAGGACTATCACAACCTGACTTCTATAATGGCGACGTGATTTACAAACTTCGTAAAATCCTTGGTCATGATCACTTTCATACTATCTTTGTTAAACTTGTTAAAAGGTTTATCAAAAGAGGTTATGACCCTATCATTTTGCAACGCACTGCATGCTTGGTGGTGGACCCATTTACAGTTTGCAACTATGCTTTCCTCTTTGATTGTGCGATGACCGGACAGGCTATGGACCCTATGATGACGTCTACCTAAAGCCAAAAAGGACGATGACGTTTGATGTTTGTCTTCAGTCTTGTCTTGTCGTGCCCTCAATGGTTTATTCTTATTATTACCATCTTTGTGGCTTTCTAGGCTATTGTTTTTTGTATTTATATATACACGAGCATCTTTGTGTTTTACTTATATTGCCTATTAATGCTATCTTGTTGGTTAGAGAATAGATCATTGCGGGGATTTCTTTATTTACACTGTCTTGTTTTATTGGGTTGACAGTAGGGTAAGTGTGAGGTTTGGTGCACCCTAGAACCTGGTTTAAACCCCCAGCAGCCTTTTTTTTGCCACTGACCATTCCAAGGCAGTAGCCCTATTGTCAACTCTTTTGTGTTTGTGATGTCTTATTTGGCATTTTATTCATCTTTAAATTTGTTCTTTGTTTCGTGTGTGTTTGTGGTTGACTGTCGTCCTTGAATGTTGCTTTTCCTGTTTGATTTTTCAATATTAATTCAGATATCTACAATTTCAATTCTGATGTCGACACTTTTAATTCAGATGTTTTCAATATTAATTCAGATATCTACAGTTTCAATTCAGATATCTACAATTTAAATTCAAATATCCTCAATATTAATTAAGATATATACAATATGAATTCAGATATCTACAATATTAATTCAGTTATCTACAATTTCAATTCACATATCTTTGGATATATTCAATATTAATTCAGATATTTACAATCTGAATTCATATATCTACAATATTAATTCAGTTATCTACAATTTCAATTCATATATCTTCAGATATTTTCAATATTAATTCAGATATTTACAATATGAATTCATATATCTACAATATTAATTCAGTTATCTACAATATCAATTCAGATATCTACACTTTCAATTCAGATGTCTTAGCTCTTTTCAATGTTAATTCAGATGTCTTAGTGTTTCCCCCAGGTTTTAAAAAGGGCAGGGTACTCCTTGAAAAAGGGCATTTTTAAGAGTGCTAAACTATGTAAAAAGGGCATTTTCCAGCACACGAAAACTTCAGAATGAAACAAAAATTAAATGTCAATTTTATTGTTGCAAAGGAATCAAATATGAAGTTATCAATAAAAAAAAAAGATACATGTGTAATCAGTTTTCACTCATTTATTTAATTGTTTTAGTTGCTTTTCCAGATTCTCTTTTTTCATTTCTTTTTATACAATTCATTGTCCATATATTGAAGATGACACTGAGCTGTTGTTTCTTTTTAAGTGAATAACTTTAAAAAAAACAAAAAAAACTGAAAAACACAAAGTGAAAGTAGAACATTTTAAAGCATCCGAAATAAAGCGTATCCGAATTTACTTCAACTTTTTACGCTAACATAGTTTTACAATTGCTTGCGCCAGTTCATAGTTAATCGTGTCAAATCGTTAAAGTTTGGGGGATAATCGTCATGACTTGTTATAAAAATGTTCGTTTTTATTCATAATCAAACGATTTGTTAAGCAAAAAGCAAACCGCAAGTTACCGACATTACAATCTCGTTTTGATGTCGTTTTGATTTTTTTAATGTGATTTTCGAAAAAAATCTACTTTCTCAACTTTTTATGTTTTAATCGCGAATAAATGGATCGGAGCAAATTTACTTGAGATTTTAAATGAAATATGAATAAACATATTTTCATAATGTACACAAATTTGACAGGTCTTGAAATCTAATATACATGATTGATTTCACCCCATTTGTCGGCAAACAGGGATGGCCTAATGAACACCTCGGGTCAAGCTAATCCTTCTGAACATATACATTGTTTGCAATTAACACCTGCTCGATTTATTGCCTAAGGTGGTCAATACAGATTAGGCATGATGAATTTAGGGTAAAAGGGCCATAACACCAACAGGACTCATTTTTAGGGCAGCAGGGCAGGCTTTTAAGGCAGCAGGGCAGGTCCGAAAAGACAGGGCGGCCCAAAAAAGGGACAGGGCGTGCCGCCCAACTATTCCGCTTTAGAGGAAACATTAATGTCTACAATATTAATTCAGATATCTACAATATCAATTCTGAAATCTAAAGTTTTAATTCAGATAATTTCAAATATTTGCAATATAAATTTAGATAACTACAATGTTAATTCAGATATTTACAGTATTAATTTAGCTATCTGCTTAATAAATACAGATATAAGTCATATATATTTCATTAGACATCTACAATAGTAATTTAGATATCTACAATAAACTAAGATATTAATTCAGATATGTACAGTATTATTTCAGATATTTACAATATTAATCCAGATATCTACAATATTAGCTCAGATATCTACTATACTTCTTCAGGTATCTACAGTATTTTGTCAGATATCTACAATACTAATTCAGGTCTCTACAATACCAATTAAGAATTAGACACCTGATGTATAAGGTTAATTTAAATATCTACAACATTAATTCAGATCTGTTCCCTCCCCCCACCCACACCCATAATGGGGAGACATATTATTTTCAGCATGGATATCTGTCTGTCTGTCTGTCTGGATCTCTGTCCGTCACATATCTGTCCGTTTTAAATTGTGTCTTCACCATATCTCTTGAACTGCTTGAGGGATATTGAAATAACTTGCCAAAAATGTTCACCATATCGAGACGACTTGCAGAGCACAACTTCCAGCCACATCCGTTCAAGGTCAAGGTCAAACTTAGAGGTCGAAGGTCATATGTATTATATTTTGTGTCTCTGTCCGTCACAAGTCGGTCTCCACCGCTTTAGGGATTTGAAATAACTTGCCAGAAATGTTCTCTATATCAAGACGAAGTGCAGAGCACAACTTCCAGCCACATCCATTCAAGGTCAAGGTCATACTTAGAGGTCGAAGGTCATATACACTATATTTCGTGTCCTCTCCGTATCTCTTGAACCGCTCGAGGGATTTAAAAATAATTTGGCACAAATGTTCACCATATCAAGATGACATGCAGAGTGCCACTTCCAGCTATGTCCATTCAAGGTCAAGGTCACACTTAGAGGTAGAAGGTCATATACACTATATTTCGTGTCCTCTCCGTATCTCTTGAACCGCTCGAGGGATTTTAAAATAATTTGGCACAAATGTTCACCATATCAAGATGACATGCAGAGTGCCACTTCCAGCTATGTCCATTCAAGGTCAAGGTCACACTTAGAGGTAGAAGGTCATGTGCACTATATTTCATGTCCTCTCCATATCTCTTGAACTGTTTGAGGGATTTTGAAATAACTTGGCACAAATGTTCACCATATCGAGACGACATGCAGAGTACAACTTCTAGCTATGTCCATTCAATGTCAAGGTCACACTTAGAGGTCGAAGGTCATGTGCAATGTGCACTATATTTCGTGTCCTCTCCATATCTTTTGAACTGCTTGAGGGATTTTGAACTAACTGGGCATAAATGTTCACCATATCGAGACGGCATGCAGAGTGCAACTTCCAGCTATGTCCGTTCAAGGTCAAGGTCATACTTAGAAGTCGAAGGTCCTGTGCACTATATTTCATGTTCTCCCCATATCTCTTGAACTGCTGAAAGGATTTTGAAATAACTTGGCACAAATGTTCTTCATATCGAGATGATGTGCAGAGTGCAGCTTGCAGCTATGTCCATTCAAGGTCAAGGTCACACTTAGAGGTCGAAGGTCATGTGACTATATTTCGTGTCCTCTCCATATCTCTTGAACCGCTTGAGGGATTTTGAAATTACTTGGCACAAATGCTCACCATATTGAAATGACTTGCAGAGAGCAACTTCCAGCCAGATTGGTTAAAAAATTAGGGTGTGGTGTTGGGGGAGACAAAAACCCTGTCTAGTTACAATCTTAATTTAACTAGATCTATCTACAATATTAATTCACATATTTACAGTATTAGTTCACATATCTACAATATTAATTTAGATATCTGCACCATATTAATTCAGATATCTACACTAATATTAATTTAGTTGTCTACTCAATAAAAATATCTTACAGAGTATATAAGCTATCCTATTTTATTTTATAGTAGATATATGCCTATAGCACATGATTATTATATTATTAAATATATTTTTCTTCTCCTTTGTTGCACAATATGACCTACTGGTGTTTAGGTGCTGTATCTGCTCATAGTTATTCAGCAATCCTTCAGTTACTGAAGAGTTAAGTCCAGACTCTATTGTACCCATCTCGGTGAGCCGTAAGGTTCATTGAGTATGTTAGCGGAGGGACTATAAACCTTAGAACTACACACACACAGTTACTGAAAATCCTTCGCTGTGTGCATGGGTTAATAAAATGCTGTACATTATATATACTCAGTTGCAAAAGAAACTGGACACTTCGAATATTTTACTTTACACCCTTTCCTCTTTATCAAGCGACAGTCCTTTAATGATTGGACCTATTGAAAAACAAATGACAACATTATATTGGCAATGAAATGATACAAACTTTGATACCAAACATGGCATATTCATTTTGGAATTTGTCAATTTAATTCTAAAATAAATTTATATAATTAAATCTAAACAAAACTTAGTGTCCACTTTCTTTTGCAACTGAGTATATATACTGAGGGGAAAAAGTTTAGCAAGTTTTTTTTTAGATGAAATAATACTGTATACAAGATATACTGATATTTTGGGACTTTACGGGCTTGACCCCTATGTTCATTTATTCGATACGTCAATAAGATGTTCGACTGTTATTGATGTGTGTTTAATAAAATATTGTGTCTATGGCAGTAGTTTCTTGATTTTACAACCAAAAATGTATTATTTCCATGGTGCAGCACTTTTTTCCCTCAGTATATTATGTATTCTTAAAAGGAGTTCAAATGCATATCGACCGCACTGGCCAATTTTTAGCTGTACTGGCCAAAGGCCAGAAGAGCTTATGGGATAGCGAGTTGTCCGCCGTCCGTCCGTCCGTCCGTCATCCGTCGTCCGTCTGTTAACTTTTGCCTTGTGAACACTCTAGGTACTTCATTATTAATCAAATTTTTACGAAACTTTGCCAGTGTCTTTATATCAATGAAAGCTCGGACAAGTTTGAAAACCAGCCAGATCGGATAAATTTCACCGGAGTTCTGGCCCTTGTTTTGCTGAAAAATGCCATTTTAAGCCTTGTGAACACTCTAACACCTTCATTTATTATTTGATCTTTACCAAACTTGCACAGATTGTTAATATCAATGAAAGCTCGGACAAATTCGAAAACCAGCCAAATCGGATTGGTAACGCCGGAGTTATGGCCCTTGTTTTTTCTGAAAATTGCTATTTTCTGCCTTGTGAACGCTCTAACACCTTCATTTATTATTTGATCGTTACCAAACTTGCACAGATTGTTAATACCAATGATAGCTTGGACAAGTTCGAAAATTAGCCAAATTGGATCAGTAACACCAGAGTTATGGCCCTTGTTTTTTCTGGAAAATGCCATTTTCTGCCTTGTGAACACTCTAGCACATTCATTTATTATTTTTTCTCTACCAAACTTGCACAGATTGTTAATATCAATGAAAGCTCAAACAAGTTCGAAAATCAGCCAAATTGGATCAGTAACACTGGAGTTATGGCCCTTGTTTTTTCTGGAAAATGTTATTTTCTGCCTTGTGAACACTCTAGGGCCTTCAATATTTAATCGGACCTTTACTTAACTTTGCCAGTGTCTTTATATCAATGAAAGCTCGGACATGTTCGAAAACTGGCAAGAACGAAATAATTTCACCAGATTTATGGCCCTTGTTTTGCTGAAAAATGCCATATTAAGCCTTGTGAACACTCGAGCACCTTCAATTATTATTTGATCTTTACCAAACTCGCACAGATTGTTAATATCAATGAAAGCTCGGAAAAGTTTGAAAACCAGCTAGATCGGACCATTAACAGCGGAGTTATTGCCCTTGATTTAATTAAAAATGCTATATATGAAAGGGCCTTCAGTTTTCGTCCAATCTTTACGAAACTTTACCAGATTGTTTATATAAAAAAAGCTCTGACAAGTTCGAACACCAGCTAGATCGGACCATTAACAGCGGAGTTATGGCCCTTGATTTAGTTAAAAATGCTATATTTTGACTTTTTAAGACGATAGGGCCTTTATCTTTTGATCTATCTTTACCAAACTTTACCAGATTGTTTATATAAATGGAAGCTCAAACAGTTTTTAAGACCAGCCAGATCGGACTAGTAACAGCGGAGTATGGCCCTTGATTTAGTTAAAAATGCTATATTTTGCCTCGTTAATTCGATAGGGCCTTCATTTTTCATCTGATCTTTACAAAACTTTACCTGATTGTTTATATCAATGACAGCTCAGACAGTTTCGAAACCAGCCAGATCGGACTAGTAACAGATGAGTTATGGCCCTTGATTTAGTTAAAAATGCTATATTTTGCCTTGTTAAGTTGATAGGGCCTTCATTTTTCATGCGATCTTTATGAAACTTTACTTGATTGTTAATATCAATGAAAGCTCAGTCAAGTTCGATAACTAGCCAGATTGGACTAGTAACAGTGGAGTTATAGCCCTTGATTTAGTTAAAATTTTATATTTTGCCTTGTTAAGACGATAGGGCCTTCATCTTTCATCCGATCTTTAAGAAACTTTATCAGATTGTTAATATCAATGAAAGCTTGGACTAGTTCGAAAACCATCCAGATTGGAACATTTACATCGGAGTCATGGCCTTTCATTTTCTGAAATATGCTATATCTTGGCCTCATTAAGACGAAAGGGCCTTCATTTGGCCGGATTTCATTGAAACTTTGCAGGGATGATCAGTACCAAGCCTAGTTGTACATAGTCACCGTGTTCCAGTTGAATGATTTTGGCGGAGTTATAGCCCTTTAAAGGTTTTAATACACAAACTTTGTTCTGACTAGTTCTCTTGAACCCCTGGCCGGATTTAAACGAAGCTTTTTAGGGATGATCAATTTCCATGTCTAGTTGTGAAAATCATTGCCGTATTCCAGCTGAATGATTTTTTTGGCAGAATTATGGCCCTTTAAAGGTTTTAATAGACAAACTTTGTCTGATCTACTTCTCCTGAACCCCTCGCCAGATTTCAATGAAACTTTGCAGGGATGATCAGCACCAAGCCTAGTTGTGCATGTCATCGTCACGTTCCGGTTTACAGATATTTGGCGGAGTTATGGCCCTTTAAAGAATTTTGATACCACAATTTTTTTCCGGGCTAGTTCTCCTGAACCCCTGGCTGGATATAGACTAAACTTGACAATGATGATCAGTATCAAGCCTAGTTGTGCATATCATCGCCATATTTCGGTTGAATGATTTTTGGCAGAGTTGTGACCCTTTAAATGTTTTAATACACAAACTTTGTCCAGATTAGTCTCTTCTGAACTCTTTGCCAGATTTCAGCGAATCTTGGTGAGAATGATCAGTACTAAACGTAGTTGCACCTGTCATTGCCATGTTCTGGTTGAATGATTTTTGAAAGACTTGTGGCCCCTTATACATAAACTTTATCTTGAGCCAGTAGAGCGTCCACAGGCCCTCTTGGGCCTCTTGTTTTTCTGTAACATACATTTGTATTTATTTATATATTTTCTTATATATATTAATGCATCAAACATCAAAACATTAACTAATCAGTTAAAGATATATATATTGTGTAGTTTAATTATTGATCCCCTCAGACTTGAAGTTAATTAAAAGCAGATGCAAATGACTTGTTGATTTCATTGCTTTCATTGTATGTGTTGACAATGGTGCCCGTGTGTGATATTAGTTCTGTGTTCCCCACATTGTTATTGGTAAAAATGCTGCTTCTGCTTCTGGTACTGCCTGGTACTTCATTACTATTATAGACAAAATCAAGTTAGCAGGAATTCTACCTAAGTGAACCGATAATTTTGATTTTAATGGAATTTCAGGCCAATCAGAACTGGTTTTAGAATTATTTTTATATAGATAGATATAAAAAAAAAAAGAGTTAAAAAAAGGTTAATTTTAACTGATTTTTGATAAATGATATCTATGTTCTTTTCTGAAATATGAGTTTTGGAGATTTTTGACACTTGTTTACTGAGATCTCTTAAACTTGTGTGTTCAACTTTGATACTGGAATATACTGTTTTGATACTGGAATTTTTGAAACTTGTATACAGTTTTGATAATGGAATTTCTGAAACTTGTTCAACTTTGATACTGGAATTTCTGAAACTTGTATACAGTTTTGATACTGGCATTTCTGAAACTTGTTCAACTTTGATACTGGAATTTCTGAAACTTGTGTTCAACTTTGATGCTGGAATTTCTGAAACTTGTATACAGTTTTGATACTGGAATTTCTGAAACTTGTTCAGTTTTGATACTGGAATTTCTGAAACTTGTATACAGTTTTGATACTGGAATTTCTGAAACTTGTATACAGTTTTGATACTGGAATTTTTGAAACTTGTATACAGTTTTCATACTGGAATTTCTGAAACTTGTATACAGTTTTCATACTGGAATTTATGAAACTTGTGTTCAACTTTGATACTGAAATTTCTGAAACTTGTGTTCAACTTTGATACTGGAATTTTTGAAACTTGTATTCAGTTTTGATACTGGAATTTCTGAAACTTGTGTTCAACTTTGATACTGGAATTTTTGAAACTTGTATTCAGTTTTGATACTGGAATTTCTGAAACTTGTGTTCAACTTTGATATTGGAATTTTTGAAACTTGTATACAGTTTTCATACTGGAATTTATGAAACTTGTATTCAGCTTTGATACTGGAATTTCTGAAACTTGTGTTCAGCTTTGATACTGAAATTTCTGAAACTTGTGTTCAACTTTAATACTGGAATTTTTGAAACTTGTATACAGTTTTGATACTGGAATTTCTGAAACTTGTGTTCAACTTTGATACTGGAATTTTTGAAACTTGTATACAGTTTTGATACTGGAATTTCTGAAACTTGTATACAGCTTTGATACTGGAATTTCTGAAACTTGTGTTCAACATTGATACTGGAATTTTTGAAACTTGTATACAGTTTTGATACTGAAATTTCTGAAACTTGTGTTCAACTTCGATACTGGAATTTTTGAAACTTGTATACAGTTTTGATACTGGAATTTCTGAAACTTGTATACAGTTTTCATACTGGAATTTCTGAAACTTGTGTTCAACTTTGATACTGGAATTTTTGAAACTTGTGTTCAACTTTGATACTGGAATTTCTGAAACTTCTATACAGTTTTGATACTGAAATTTCTGAAACTTGTGTTCAACTTTGATACTGGAATTTTTGAAACTTGTGTTCAGTTTTGATACTGGAATTTCTGTAATGTGTGTTGTCTACAGCTTGGATACTGGGATTGACAGCTTTCATACCAAAAGTGCTTAAACTTGTTTAGAGCTTTGCTGATACTGGAATCTGAAAGTTGTATACAGCTTTGATACTGGAATTTCTGAAACTTGTATACAGCTTTGATACTGGAATTTTTGAAACTTGTGTTCAACTTTGATACTGGAATTTTTGAAACTTGTGTTCAACTTTGATACTGGAATTTCTGAAACTTCTATACAGTTTTGATACTGAAATTTCTGAAACTTGTGTTCAACTTTGATACTGGAATTTTTGAAACTCGTGTTCAACTTTGATACTGGAATTTCTGAAACATGTATACAGCTTTGATACTGGAATTTTTGAAACTTGTATTCAACTTTGATACTGGAATTTCTGAAACTTGTATACAGTTTTGATACTGGAATTTCTGTAATGTGTGTTGTCTACAGCTTGGATACTGGGATTGACAGCTTTCATACCAAAAGTGCTTAAACTTGTTTAGAGCTTTGCTGATACTGGAATCTGAAAGTTGTGTTGCTTGGAAAATAGGATTTCGGACACAGTGTGAGACATAAGGAAGAGGAAAATAATGTAAATATGTTTTATTAACCCGCTACATATATATTATGTATGGTTCTTTCTTTAAATTAAGATCATTCTTTTTATGTGACAAACGGGTGTTTTGGGGAAATGACTGATCAGCAGCCAGACATTGTAAACCATGATCTGGGTTTATAATGGATGCAAAGGCTATTATAGTCATGCTTAGCAGGTTAAGGGTTAAAATATCATTTGCTTAATTATTCTGATCTACTGAATAGTTTTAAAAATAAACAGAAACAGTGGTAGGTAAGATTTATTTAACTTTTTTTTACCCATTTATTTTTATTTTCTGTTTCATCATGTGAATAATCATTCAGTCGTTACTAATTGTACAGAAAAAGATGCACTCACACTTCAGTCATTACTAATTGTACAGAAAAGATGCACTCACACTTGTTTGCGAGTGCTGAAAGTTAAAACACATTTCTTAAGTAAACTCACACTTTGCAAGTTTGCGAATGCTAAATTCGAGCCCTGAGAAATAAACAACAGTAAATCAGGTTATCTCTAAAGTGCACAATTTCTGAAATTTATAGTTAGGGTCCATAATGGAATTCGCAGATTTAAAACAAGCACAAATTAAATCTTGATATATGTTGTATATGCAGTTATTTTCATCAGGATACTGTGGAATATAGCAGTAGAATGTGCAACAGTGTACTACTATATAGTTTTTAGATCACCTGAGCTGAAGGCTCAAGGTGATCTATTGGGATCACTCTTCATCCGTCGTCCGTCCGTCTGTCGGCGTCATCAGCGTTAACTTTTCTTCAAACAACTTCTCCTCAGAAATCGCTTGGCCAATTTTGACCAAACGATCCTTAGATGAATGCTTTTTAGATTTGTTTAAATTAGGTCAGCCATAAGCATATATGGTCGAAACCTTAAAAAATCTTCTTCTCAAGAACCGTAGATTTCAACATTTTTTCTTTTAAAATGATCGCCAATGCCTAGACTATCAGTTTTGCTCAAATGAAGTCTCCGGGGTCAAAAATGGCCGTGCCCCGGAGGTCCATTTAAGTTTGTATATTGAGATTTTGCATGTTTTCATATAGACATATAGGAACAAAAAATTAAAAAATCTTCTTCTCTGAATCCACAAGGCACAGAGCTCTCATGTTTTACGAGTAGCATCAGCTTATGGTCCACTACTAAGTTTGTTCAAATGGTGACCCTGGGGTCTAATTTGGCCCCGCCCCGATGGTCACAGTTTTACATAGACTTATATAGGAAAAAAAATAATATATATCTTCTTCTCTGAAACTACAAGAGCCCCAGTAGAGGTTTAATATTTTGCATTCACTATAAGATTATGGTCCTTTACCAAGATTGTTCAAATGGTGACCCTGGAGTCACATTTGGCTCACTCCAAGTTTTACATGGACTTGGGGTCACATGTTTTACATGGACTTGTATACATAGGGAAAAACTTAAAAAATCTTCTTCTCTGAAACTGCAAGAGCCAGATGTTTAATATTTTGCATTTGCTTTAAGCTTATAGTTCTCTACCAAGTTTGTTCAAATGGTGACCCTGATGTCCAATTTGGCCCCACCCACGGGGTCACAGTTTTAGTTACATAGATTTGTATAGGAAAAAAACTCAAAAATCTTCTTCTCTGGAACTGCAAGAGCCAGATGTTTAATATTTTACATTTGCTTAAAGCTTATGATCCTCTACCAAATTTGTTCAAATGGTGGCCCTGATGTCCAATTTGGCCCCGCCCACGGGGTCACAGTTTTACATAGATTTGTATAGGAAAAAAACTCAAAAATCTTCTTCTCTGGAACTGCAAGAGCCAGATGTTTAATATTTTACATTTGCTTAAAGCTTATGATCCTCTACCAAATTTGTTCAAATGGTGGCCCTGATGTCCAATTTGGCCCCGCCCACGGGGTCACAGTTTTACATAGATTTGTATAGGAAAAAAACTCAAAAATCTTCTTCTCTGGAACTGCAAGAGCCAGATGTTTAATATTTTACATTTGCTATAAGCTTATAATCCTCTACCAAATTTGTTCAAATGGTGACCCTGGTGTCAAATTTGACACCGCCCTTGGGGTCACAGTTTTACTTAGACTTATATAGGAAAACATTTAAAAACAATTCTTCTCTGAAACTACAAGAGGCAGAGGTTAATATTTTACTATAAGATTATGGTCCTTTACCAAGTTTGTTCAAATGGTGACCCTGGGGTCACATTTGGCCCTGCCCAGGGGGTCACAGTTTTACATAGGCTTGTATAGGGAAAAACATAAAAAATCTTCATCTCTGGAACTGCAAGAGCCAGAGGTTTAATGTTTTGCATTTGCTATAAGCTTATGGTCCTCTACCAAGTTTGTTCAAAGGTTCTACCAAGTTTGTTCAAAGGGTGACCCTGGGGTCACAGTTTAACATTGACATTGACTTATATAGCAAAACTACAAAAGCCAGAGGTTTAATATATTGCATTTACTATACTCTTATGGTCCTTTACCACGTTTGTTCAAATGGTGATCCTGGGGTCACATGTTGTACATAGACTTGTACAGGGAAAAGCTTAAAAATCTTCTCTAAAACCACAAGGCACACAGCTCTCATATATGAAATGTAGCCCTTGTGTCACATTTGGCCCTGCCCCAGGTGTTACACTCTAGCACCTTCATTAGCTCCACTGGCCGAAGGCCAGCAGAGCTTATCGGATGCCGAGTTGTCTGTCGTCCGTCCGTCCGTCCGTCGTCCGTCATCCGTCCGTCGTTAACTTTTGTCTCGTTAAGACGATAGGGCCTTCATTTTTCATCCGATCTTTACCAAACTTTAACAGGTTGTTAATATCAATTAAAGCTAGGACAAGTTCGAAAACCAGTAACAGCGGAATTATGGCCCTTGATTTAGTTAAAAATGCTATATTGCTATATTTTGCCTCGTTCCTAGGGATTTCGACTCGGTCCAAGCAGGATTTTTTGTGTGAGATCCCACTCAGCCCCAGTGGGATACAATTTGATCCAAGTGGGATTCCACTTGATCCCAGCAGGAATTTATGGCAGCCCCACTGAACATATAACTGGGTTTCTCAGTGGGTTCTGCAGCAATATCCCTTTTTGAATTGTAATTTGGCATGTTGTGGGTCAGGGAGGACCATCCCACCGCACACCTTACAAACAAACACATCTATAATATTATACAATACACAAGTGATATACATTATAAAATTATCTATTATTTGTATTCAATATGAGAATTCTGTATAAATGGTTGTCTTTTAAAGATTTAGCTTGTTTGTGTTGTGTCATAAAAAGTCACTATGTAGAAGAGTACTGTTTTTTAGGGGAAAAGATAAAGAAAAACAAATAACTATAATAAATAAGGAGAAAAAGAAAATTGTGTTGTTTATGTTCCCCCCACATGATCACATTTCACATCTCACTCATTGTTATATAATATAGAAAATCAGACCGTTATGTCAGTTCCTTGGCCAGAATATCACAGAAAACACAAAATGGAAGGGTGAAGTCTCTGATGTTTTTAAAGGCCTCTATTGACAGTTTACTTTGTAAATGTTGGTTGAGAAAATACAATACTTCATTTCAAGTAGTATGTACAAATCGGCTGGTGTTAACGTGTTACTAACATTAAATATAAATGATTCTTCTGTGAAATGTAAATATATGTTATTGCTGGACAGCCAAGTTTTTAACTTATTAAGAATCGATTGGGTTTAGGGACAATACCAAAGCATATGTGTTAAGGTTTCCTCTTCTTGACAATACTTGCACACTGGACTATCAATGATGTTTATTTTATGAAGAAATTTTCTGGTTGGAAAAATTCTATGGTTTAACTGTACTTGAAACCATTGTAATGTTGTATTTGTTGAGGATTTAAAGGGGGATATGTATATATCATTCCATGTTTCTTCCTCTATGTTATACATTTCATCCCATTTAGATTTTGAAGTTGGTTTGCTGGGGTTTTGGTTAATAATATTATAAAGGTCCCTTGATCCATGTTTGTTCTGAATAGTGGAATGATATTAAAAGGAAGAATAGGATTTTGTATTTTTTCCATTTGTTCTGTGAAGATATTTTTTCTAATGTAAGCTTTAATTGCCGCAATAACTCCATTGTATAGCAGAAATTGTGCATTTACATTATACAAGTTATTAAATTCCTCAACAGAATAAAAGTTTTCATTCTCATCTATTAAATCATTAAGTTGATGAATACCTTTTGAATACCAAGATTTGTAAAATATTACATTACCTCTGATTAAAATATTAGGATTATAAAATAGTGGAGTTACTGAACAATTGTTAGCACATAAAATGCCCTTATTTAGTTCTAAAATATTAATGTAAGCTTTTAACACATCCTTCCAAAATATATTAGTCATTTTTATTATTAATAACAAAACCTATCCCCAGGTTTATTAGGTCTTTTAAGTTTATAATATGGGTAACTATATGTTGCCATTATCCACCTTTAAACATGAGTCTTCTTATCCAAGTTGCCTTAAATCCATATATGAATGCTTGGAGATTAATCATTGTTGTATTTCAAGAACAAGATCATTTTCACATTTTTCATTTACTTTTTTTTTGTGGCTTGATTATGATATTGATTTTCCTCTTAATTCCATCAACAATGTATCCAAAATAACTGATCAGTAATTGTAAATTGAAGTTCATTATTTGGTATGTTGTTAATGTAATTTTAATTTCATCTATTTTGTTATTCATTATATTTAAATATTCAATATCACTTAGAAGCAAATTGTTATGTTTCCAAAGGGGTTTGCCCTTTATAAATTCAGTGAAATTGCAGTTTAACATGGTAATTAAGAACTTGATGAAATTTTGAAGGTGACCATTTTATATGTTATTCATGAATAATTTGTGAATTCAGTTCATGAAGAACAATTCACTAACTTAACCTACATATTAAACAGTTCAAGAAAAAATCACAATTTGTAACCTTCAGTCTACATCACTTAGAAGACTGATCATACTTGGTGAAATGTTGCATATAATACTGAAATAAAATAATATCTGCAGTGCTGAAAACCATTTTTCTATCAACAACAAAAACAAACAAGGTCAATCCGCGAAAACATATGACAATTGTCAAAAAATTGTTTCTACTGACTACATTTAGAAATTTCCTATTTCAAATACAACTATTAAATGTATGAGATGTTTTGATACAATAAGTAATGTAAGTGTAGTCACAAAACACTTACTTTTAATCATTAAAAGGAAAATCTACAGTTGGTGCCATTTTCCCACAAAAAGTTCAAAAGAGAGTGTTTGCATTTTATTTGCACTCTTTGTCAGAATCACACTCAAGTGTCCTAGTAAAATAATCCATTTTTTCTTTCCAAACTCCTAAACCAATCAATTTATCTTCATAAAACTTGCCAGGAATATCAAGGTAGTCGTCCTGTGGTGTCTTTTGATATAAAACACTTTGCCAATTACATTTGAAAAATCTTTAAAAATTTAGTTTTTTCCAAACTTTAATTATCTATATACTTGAAAATGTATATGGGATCCCACTGATATTCCCAGTGGGATCTGAATCTCACTTACATGCATACAGATCACATACAACTATTGATTTTCCCATTGGCCTGCATTTATAGCCTTTAGGGCTTATTATATCTCTGAAGTGACCCCACCACCCACCAGTTTTGAAGGTTTTTTAATTCCAAATGTCCAAGTGTACCTGTCTTTCATTTTTAAGTCATATTTTTAAAAAATAACTACAAAATTATGTATTAAATGTTCCATTTTTGAAGAAAACATATTTATGTCGGAATTCTAGTTGTTTTATTTTAGTCATTATATTTTATGCAATCCATGACTTCACATTGGTAAATTCCCTAGACTTTTTTTTGACCAATCACAGTCTGTTTTATTTAGTAGACACGGACCTACAGGGAAATCGTTTTCCACTGGGATCCCACTTGAAAATATTTTCCCACCAGGATCCCACTTGAACGATTTCCCACTGGGATATGGGCAAGTGGGAAACTGAAATCCTATCAGGATGCTTAAATCCCACTGAGATAATTAATTCCAACTGGGATCCCAGTGGGATTCCACTGGGATCCCAGCTTCATTTTCAGTAGGGTAATGTACTGTTATTTGGTGACAAGAACTCATTTGGCAATTAGTACTCAAGCAGACTTAAGTTTGGTGATTTGGACACCTATGTATTGCAATTTGTTGATTAGGACTCCAGTGTATTGTAGTTTGATGATTAGGACTCTAGTGTACTTTTGTTTGCTGATTAGGACTCCAGTGTACTGTTGTTTGATGATAAGGACTCCAGTGTACTGTTGTTTGCTGATTAGGACACCAGTTTATCGCAGTTTGGGGATTTGGACCCCAGTTTGCTGTAGTTTGATGATTATGACTACAATGTACTGTATTTTGATGATTAGGACTCGAGTGTGTTGTAGTTTGATGATTATGACTCTATAGTGTATTTTGATTGCTGATAAGGACTCCAGTGTACTGTTGTTTGCTGATTAGGTCTCCAGTGTATCACAGTTTGTGGATTTGGACTCCAGTTTGCTGTACTTTGCCGATGAGGAATCCAGTTACACTGTAGTTTGCTGATTTGGACTCCAGTGTACTGTAGTTTGGTTTATAATTTAGGAGTCCAGTGTACTGCAGTTTGCTGATTAGCCATTTTACTGTTGTCTGGGGATTTGGACTAAAGTGTACTGTAGTTTGCTGATTTGGCCTCCAGTGTACAATAGTTTTCTGATTAGGACTCCAGTGTACTGTAGTTTGGGGATTTGGACTCCAGTGTACTGTAGTTTGCTGATTAGGACTCCAGTGTACTGTAGTTTGGGAATTAGGAGTCCAGTATACTGATTAGCAGTCCAGTGTACTGTAGTTTGCTGATTAGGAGTCCAGTGTACTGTAGTTTGGGAATTAGGAGTCCAGTGTACTGATTAGCAGTCCAGTGTACTGTAGTTTGCTGATTAGAAGTCCAGTATACTGTAGTTTGGGAATTAGGAGTCCAGTGTACTGAAGTTTGCTGATTAGGAGTCCAGCGTACTAATTAGGAGTCTAGTGTACTGTAGTTTGCTGATTAGGAGTCCAGTGTACTGTAGTTTGGGAACTAGGAGTCCAGTGTACTGTAATTTGCTGATCAGGACTCCAGTGTACTGATTAGGAGTCTAGTGTACTGTAGTTTGCTGATTAGGGGTCCTGTGTACTGTAGTTTGCTGATTAGCAGTCCAGTGTACTGATTAGGAGTCCAGTGTACTGGAGTTTGCTGATTAGGAGTCCAGTGTACTGTAGTGTAGTTTGCTGATTAGGAGTCTAGTGTACTGTAGTTTGCTGATTAGGAGTCCAGTGTACTGATTAGGAGTCTAGTGTACTGTAGTTTGCTGATTAAGAGTCCAGTGTACTGTAGTTTGGGAATTAGGAGTCCAGTGTACTGTAATTTGCTGATCAGGACTCCAGTGTACTGATTAGGAGTCTAGTGTACTGTAGTTTGCTGATTAGGAGTCCTGTGTACTGTAGTTTGCTGATTAGCAGTCCAGTGTACTGATTAGGAGTCCAGTGTACTGTAGTTTGCTGATTAGGAGTCCAGTGTACTGTAGTTTGCTGATTAGGAGTCCAGTGTACTGTAGTTTGCTGATTAGGTGTCCAGTGTATTGTAGTTTGGGAATTAGGAGTCCATTGTACTGTAGTTTGCTGATGAGGACTCCAATGTGCACTTTAGTTTGCTGATTTGGACTCCAGTGTACTGTAGTTTGCTGATTAGGAGTCTAGTGTGCTGTAGTTCGCTGATTAGGAATCCAGTGTACTGTAGTTTGGAATTAGGGGTCCGATGTACTGTAGTTTTCTGATTACGAGTCTAGTGTACTGTAGTGTGTGGATTAGGAGTCCAGTGTACTGTAGTTTGGGAATTAGGGGTCCAGTGTACTGTAGTTTGCTGATTAGGACTCCAGTGTACTGTAGTTTGGGAATTAGGGGTTTGGTGTACTGTAGTTTGCTGATTAGGTGTCCAGTGTAGTGTAGTTTGCTGATTAGGAGTCCAGTGTACTGATTAGGAGTCTAGTGTACTATAGTTTGTATATGGTCATATATGTGTATGACGGTCAGTTTTTGTGGTGGAGGCAGACCAGATATGATTGCATCAAATTTGTCTTCTTTGACTCCCAAGTGATAACATTTTGGTGTGCTTGTGCATACTTTTGTTTCCTTAACCTGTGATTTTCACCACGTCTTTTGGTATCAAATGCTCACGTCACATACGGCAAGTTTAAAATTCAATCAAGTTTTAAAATAAGCACCTCGATTTACTACTAATCCAATATCAATTTAGCTACATGATATCATAAAACTGCATGCATATTGAAAAAAAGAACTACTACATTTGGGAGTTTCAATAACTGCTGCAATATAATCAACAATTAATATTTGCAAAAACAGTTTTTTTGCAGGACTGAAGTAATTAAGTTTAATTTATGAAGAAAAACAGGCAACGACAGACAACGTAGTAAATTTAACATTCATGTTTAGCATTCATGTCCCATTCTCAACGCAAGTTGACCTAGCTAGTAAGGTTTTGTCAAGTTTGTGCATTCTGTCTTGCCAGGGTTAAAATGGCTTTTGTTAAAATGGCTCTGTCTGAGATTGGGTCCAAAGTTTGTATTCAGAGATTTTACATGCTTTCTATGTTAACATAGAGTTATATATCGGTAACGAAATTTAAAGACATAAGAAGCACTTTGTCTGAATAATACTGACGTAGAGGGAAACTATCAAGTTTATGATTTTTGACTCCCAATGATCAATGAAGATAACTTTGTATAAGGCCAAACCAAAATATATGTGTGGTTCAGGTAAAACTGGCAAAAAATATAGGGTTGGTAGGTAGGCATTTTTTAAAAAAAAAATTATTTCTCAATAATAAATTTGATTCTGATAATGAATGTTATATATTAATAACTATACCTTGAGTTCGATTTTTTGCATTATCAACAAAACTATATGTGTATTTTTTTTTTTTTTATTTATTTATTTTTATTTTTTTTTTAATTTTTGCATAAAAAGTTTTAGGGTCGGCCCTTTAAAATAGGGTCGGTCGTGTTACCTGAACCACTCATATTTTTTTATTTGACCTAAGCTATTAATTATAGTACTTTGACATCTCTATCCCCATTTGTTCTCCACCCATCGTTAAGGCATATTCTACCTTGAAATACATAGATTCACTGCTGCTGCTTTCCATGCAACACTAAAGTGCCGCTGCGGGTTTGAATCCCACTGGGAGTTCCACTTGTAAGTGTGAAAGTGTCGATCATCGAAACTTACGAAAGACGGGAGGTATATAGTACTGGTCCTACCCAGGAATAAGTGGGTGGTCGGCCTCCATCACAACAAAAATTAACCATCATACATAGCCTAAAATGTGCTGGAAAATGGTGTTAAACACCAAACAAACAAACTTCATTCACCTATGACAATTCTTTCATATGGGAAATATTTGAATCCATTTATTCCGATCAATGTTTTCGCTATTACCTCTGTACTTTGATTAATTATATAATATTATAAATAAAGATAATCAACGTGTTTATTGTTCGCAGTAAATTGATGCTATACATCATGATTTCCTTGATTAGATCTGGTCTTGTGATTTCCCTTTGATTATTGTTTCTACCCTGTATTCGAAATTCTCATCTTCCCTAATGTAAATAAATGGTCACGATGATGAGCTTGTTTATAAACTCCCAGAGCCTGTAAGCTATAAACGTACTTTTTATGATGTCATTTCAATTTCACATGTTACTTAGGCCAAATTAAGTTATATGTGTGGTTTCCCGACTGACCCCGAATTAAGGGGCTGACCCTAAACATTTTATGCCAAAAAATAAAATAATAATAATAAATAAAAAGTATAAACTTTTCTTTTTTTTAAAAATTAAAAATTGTGTTTTTCCCTCAAATTAAATTATGTTTCCTACATGTTCTGTACCTGATATCAGCAAATTCATATTTGAATTAGTTATTAGGTTTAAAAGTACTGAGTGAAAAAAAAAAAAGACAAAATATAACATCAAATATTTTTAGAAAATAAAATGTTTTTCAGAAAATAAAATACCTTTTAGAAAATAATTTATTTTTAGAATATAATATATTTTTAGAAAATAATATGTATCCCCTACCTACCTACCCTGAGCTGTAGATATGTTTTGACTGCAGTTAGTATTTACTCATCAAATTCAAAATGAAAGAGTAACAAGGAAGTTGTTCAGAGTAAACAGTTCTTTAAATAGTTTATGCTTTCAAAATGGATGTGAATTAATACATTTTAAAAGAAACAACTATTCTGATAAAATGGAAGTTAAGTAAATAAAAACAAAAGAAACTAGACTGGGTTGTTTTTGTAACAAAAAGTTATGTCTCCCCCCATAGTTTATGAACCAACCTGGCTGAAAGTTGCGCTCTGCACGTCGTTCCGAAATGGTGAACATTTGTGCCAAGTTATTTCAAAATCCCTCAAACTGTTCAAGAGAGATGGAGGGGACACAAAATATTGTGCATATGACCTTCGACCTCTAAGTGTGACCTTGAACAGACGTGGAAGTTGAACGCTCTGCACGTCGTCTCGATATGGTGAACATTTGTGCCAAGTTATTTCAAAAACCCTCAAGCGGTTTAAGAGATATGGAGAGGACATGAATTATAGTGCATACGACATTCGCCCTCTAAGTGTGATCTGACCTTAAATGGATGTGGCTGGAAGTTGCGCTCTGCACATCGTCTCGATATGGTGAACATTTGTGCAAGTTATTTAAAAATCCCTCAAGCGGTTCAAGAGATATGGAGAGGACACGAAATATAGTGCATATGACCTTCGACCTCTAAGTGTGACATTGACCTTGAACAGACATGGCTGGAAGTTGCGCTCTGCATTTCGTCTCGATATGGTGAACATTTGTGCCAAGTTATTTCAAAATCCATCAGGTGGTTCAAGAGATATGGAGAGGGCACAAAATACAGTGCATATGACCTTCGACCTCTAAATGAGACCTTGACCTTGACTGGACATGGCTGGAAGTTGTGCTCTGCACGTCATCTCGATATGGTGAACATTTGTGCTGAGTTATTTTAAAATCCATCAAGGGGTTCAAGAGATATGAAGGGGACACAAAATATAGTGCATATGACCTTCGACCTCTAAGTGTGACCTTAACCGGATGTGGCTGAAAGTTGCGCTCTGCACGTCGTCTCAATATGTTGAACATTTGTGCCAAGTTATTTTAAAATCCTTCAAGCGATTCAAGAGATATGGAGAGGACACAAAATATAGTGCATATGACCTTCGACCTCTAAGTGTGACCTTGACCTTGAATGGACGTGGCTGGAAGTTGTGTTCTGCATGTCGTCTCAATATGGTGAACATTTGTGCCAAGTTATTTCAAAATCCTTCAAGAGATATGGAGAGGACACGAAATATAGTGAAATATAGTGCATATGACATTCGACCTCTAAGTGTGACCTCGACCTTAAATGGACATGGCTGGAAGTTGCGCTTGCATGTCGTCTTGATATGGTGAATATTTGTGCCAAGTTATTTCAAAATCCCTGTAGCGGTTCAAGAGATATGGAGGGGACATGCAATATAGTGCATATGACCTTCGACCTCTGAGTTAAACCTTGACCTTAAATGAACGTGGCTGGAAGTTGCACTCTTTCAAGCGGTTCAAGAGATATGGAGAGGACACAATTTGTGACGGACAGAGATCCAGACAGACAGACAGACAGACATCCAAGCTACCGGTAAAAATAATATGTCTCCCCAGTATGTGGGGAGACATAAAAACACTGTTTGACCGTAATATTAGACACATGCTTGGAACAATATATGGATTAAACTGTTCCACAGGACAATACAAACAAATATAATACTCTTGATTTTTAAATTTATGAATATTTGTAGTAAGTTGATGAGTTATGATACAATTTAAAAAAACTGAGTTTTTTTGTAAAAAAAAAAAAGTATGAGTAAAATGCTTAAAAACTCATATCTACAGCTCTGCTACCCTACTTTGTTTTAGCATGTAATAGGAACCACACATCAGGGCTCAATCTAGGGGGCGATTCGGGCGAAGAACGCGCCAGCGATCTCTTGACTTCGCCTTGGCAACACATCAAAGCTAAGTTCAAGTCGCCGAAATTAAAAAAAAAAAAAAGAAAAAAAAAAATTAGAAAAAAAAAGAAGAAGTTTAAAAAGGTACAGTATAGTAATAAATCCATTATCATAGAAATTTGCATCAATATTTTAAGCTCATATTATAGAGTAAAAAGAATTAGTGTGCTTTACACTGTATTCACTGCATTGAAATATACATGGTGATGACTATTCAACCGTTGTCTACGTATACACGTCGCGTGAAGTCTCCCTAAATTCTCTCCACTTCTCCCTTAAATCACTTGAGGGAGAAGTGACTTCTCCCTAAATTCCTGGTCTAGACTGAGCCCTGACACATATGATTTTATTTGGCCTTATATAGTTATTGGCTGCCTCAATAATTTTGTCATTTCCATCTTATATTTTTAGATGGGGTACACATCTGAGATGTATTGTATGGTGTATTCTTTACCCGTGAATATGGAGCAAGAAAAAACTTGAAACAAGATGGAAATGAATGCAAACGGAGGTAAGTTTTTTTTTCTTCAATTTACTGCAGTTCGGATAGTTGTATAACAGTGCCTCCTTTGTAGAGAGGGTGTTTAAGACGCTGCGTTGGAAACTTTCTTGCCTCTCACAGCTATGGGTTCGAATCCGACCAGCAGTTCAGCTAGTAAGTCAGAATTTTTTATACCCCCGCTTTCACAAAGTGAAGTGGGGGCTATATAGGAATCACGCTGTCCGTAATGTCCCATCGTGTCCCATCACGTCCCGTAACATATTTTTTAATACTTGCATATCTCAAGTACTTTTGAATGGATTGTTCCCAAACTTCATATACTCATAACAACTGATGACCTTATGTCCCTCTACATCACCCATCATTGATTGCCTAATTTATTACAGAATTATGGCCCTTTGTTTGAATTAAAATTTTCCACTCTTATATTGTTAACACATTTTTTGAGAAATGTTTTGAATTGATTGTTCCCAAACATCATGTTCACATAACAACTGATGACCTTATGTCCCTGTACATCACCCGTCATTGATTGCCTAAATTTATTACAGAATTATGGCCCTTTGTTTGACTTTGAATTGTCCACTCTAATATTGTATAATGACATGTTAACACATTTTTTCTCAATCATTTTCGAATTGATCGTTCTCAAACTTCATGTACACATAACAACTGATGACCTTATGTCCCTGTACATCACCCATCATTGATTGCCTAATTTATTACAGAAATTATGGCCCTTTGTTTGACTTGCAATTTTCCACTCTAATATTGTATAATGACCTGTTAACACATTTTTTAATTGATTGTTCCCAAACTTCATATACACATAACAACAGATGGCCCTCTCCCTCTCTACATCACACATTGTTGGTGCCTAATTTATTACAGAATTATGGCCCTTTATTTGACTTAGAATTGTTCACTCTATAATGAACTTTATGTGGCTTTCACTTAAAAAGTTTCCATGGAGTGTTATTACACTTGACATACAGTTCACATGTGATGATATGATGTGTCTCTGCATTAATGTTTTTTTGATTATTTATTTTTTGCCTAGTACAGAATTATGGACCTTTGTTTTAGTTGAAAAAAATTTCACATTAAAAATTAACAGATATTTTAGACATTTATTCTTCTAGATTTTGCCCATTCTCATCGACAATAGCAAACAGGCGGGGTTTTTCATCACCTTCAGTGATAGTTCTAGTTATGGATGGCAGGAGGTATACAGTACTGGTTCTACCCAGGAATAAATGGGTGTTCTGCCTGCACCACCTAAAATCGACCATCATACATAGCTTAAAATGTGCTGAAAGACAATGTTAAACAAAAACAAACAAAATGTGTATTCAACATAAAAAATGTATGGCCCCTTCTATCTTTAGAAAAAATTGTGTTAAGTTTGTATGAAAGCTAAATGTATCTCCAAAACTATGTTACAAAATGGATTGAAACTTCACACATATGTATTCAGCATCATTAGACATCATACAGCCAGGTTCTGTAACTCATGCTTTTATTTTAACAAAATCATGGCTCCTTTTATGCTTACAAAAGTTGGTTAAGAAGTGCAATAATTCTATTAGTAGTTAAGCAAAATTATACCCTTCTACATCATTTCCAATAAATAAACAAGGCCTTGAAAGTCAACCATTGTGGTGGTGGTGCTTCTTGTTTAAAATTTGCAGCATCTCTTTAGTTTTCTGTATTTAATTCTTGCATTTTGCAAGTCATTATTAACCCTTAACCCCCTACATACATATAATGGACTGTTCTTTCTTTAAATTAGGACCATTCATTTATATGACAAAGGGGTGTTTTGGGGGGAAAATGACTGATCAGCAGCCAGACATTGTAAACCCTGATCAGCCTCTGGGTTTACAATGGACACAAAGGCTATTATAGTTGTGCTTTGCGGGTTAAGGGTTAATATTTGAATAGTTCAAAGCAAATAACGGTAATTATATTTGTATTATTATTACTGATTGTTGATTATATTGCACCGACAATATTGCACCAACCATATATTTAAACCTATGGTTGAATAAGGAAGAAAATTTGAAAGTATCATTTCAAATTTTACTGTATGCTTTTAATTTGTTTCTTTTCCTTCAAACATTGAGCTAATGGTTCAACATGAAAACGACATGATTTTCTAAGATTTTGTGAAAGAAATTGACAAAATAATTCAAATAAATAACTTTTCACTTACCAACTTATGCTAACGATTGGTAAAAATCTTCAGAAAATTGCTTGACGTTTTCATTGATGTCATATGTCAATCATTTTAGGCCAAATAATCGTCTGCACACAATAAAAATAAAAATGAAAGGCAGAATTTAAATTCTGTCCAATGCTATATAGAAATGACACAATTACAATGAAAAATAATAATCAAACAATTTGTATCGATTCGAAAACGAAATGAAATTATACATATAAAAAATATAACTTAAGTTACAACTCATTCCAAGCAATATTGTGCCATACAAAGTTCAGTAACCAATATCGTTTGTTTGTTTCAATGGTGTTTTACTTAAATAGCACATGTTAGGCCATATACATGACATATGACGGTTGATTTGTTTGTGGTAGAGGCAGACCACCCCGTTTTTCGAGGTACTTATTGTAATGCATGATAAATACTTCAAGATTTTCGCGTGTCTTTATTTTGAAAACTCATTAAAATATTACCCCTATTGGGCGTATTTGTATCCAGTATTTAGATTAATCCATGCATCAAGTGGAAATAAACAATGTAAATGCACAAATTGTCATCAAAATCAGATATGGTGAAAGTTAACTTTTAGGAAAAAAACAAGAATTTGCAGGATGACTTGAAATTCTATGAGTTTTGGTCTCGAACCTTCGTAATATGAACATTCATGAGGATTTTAAATGAGTTCTGTTTTTGTATCAAATTTATGAAACAAGTTTAGTATATAATATAAATTGTCATTGAAACTAGCTTCATATTGAAAGTTTCAATGCAATTTACCAGATAGTTTAATAAATTGGATATGAAATGGGAACAAATCTAAGATTCTGTTTATGTAACATAATGATTATGTCTTCTTGCAGAAACTGAAAAGACACATAATATTCTCTTTTCATATCAAATTTATGAAACAAGTTACTAGTAAGTACATAAATTGTCATTGAAACTAGCTTCATAAAGTTTCAATGCAGTTTACTCGATAAGTTTAACAAATTAAGTTTAACAAATTGGAAATGGGGCCAAGTTTAAAATTCTGTTTATATAGTGTAACATTATTCTGTCTTCTTATAAAATGCTGTTTTAGCGAAAAGACACATGTTTTGTTTATTGTTGTGAGGTCACACACATGAGTATTGTGACATTACACATCATCAAATACAAAGGGCATCATTGAAAAATGGTTATCAGTTTTATTTGCCAAAGACCAAAGGCCAATAGAACTTAGGGATGGAAATTTGTTTGTCATTCGTCGCTTGTCCTTAACATTTTGTTTGTATCCACTCTAACACTTCATCTATTCCAAACTTAGCCAAATTGTTGATATAAAAAAAACTTGATTCGTTGAAAACCAAATTACAAATGTACATCGGATAAGTAACACCTAAGTTATTGCCCTTGATTTGTTGGAAATATTTATTTACTCAGCACTCTATCACCTTCATCTTTTATCGGATCTTTACCAAAGCTGATCATATTGTTGATATTTATTAACACAATTAAGCTCCTCATTATGCCCCCGCTTTTACAAAGTGAACTGGGGGCATAGGAATGACGTCCGTAACGTCCCGTCACGTCACATCACATGGCCCACGAGAAGAAGTATAAATTGCATATACCCAAAAAATTATGCTATAAATATTACACGTCTCAACATGATGTCTGACATAATTAATGCACCTATTCTTTTGTTTATATACTGTGTAAGTAATGGATTGTTTGTCCGAAAGCATTGACCGTCTGCATTTATTTCAAGAACATTGTGTAATTGAGATTATGCCGTATTAATATGTACAGACAAAGGGCTAATTGTATGTCCTTCCACCTGATATATATACATATGAGTGAAAACAATTAGTGTCTAACATATAGCATGTGACAGTTGATAAATGGGTAGGTGGTTGTGTGTTTGTCCACACTGTATTCACATTCTTGTCTTGTGATTTATTGTATCATTTTTTGTGACAAAAAAAAATTAAGCTGAATAAAATATGAAAGTAAGATAGTGAGTTATTTTCTATCTGTGCTTTATTTTATATAATAGTTTTAATAGAGAAACAACAACGAAGAGTTGGGGAATTATGATTTAAACAAAGATCAAGTTAACTTTCTGTAATTTTAAAACATTTTAAACATACTATTTTCTGATAGAACTAAATGAAAGACCTATAATAATAAGAACATACTCCAAATAATTAAAAAAAAAAAGTTACATATTAAAAAAACTAATTGTGACAAGGATATTACTGGTGGTATGCAGTGAATAATGAATGATGTTGAAATTGGAGAATCTAACATTGTGTTTTGTGAAAAAACTCTGATAAAAGAAGTTTGGATTAAGATGATGGCAAAGTGAGAGAAGTTAATTTAACAGACCAATGGAGCACCCTTCAAAAAGTCCAGTGTGGCGTAAGTGATCAATCTTATACAGAGCCAGTCAACACGACAAGGCAGTTTTATTATTTCTTACAGCCAGCAGTGAGTAATTATACGTGAAGATCGGTTGTTTGGTATTTAACATAATTTTTTAGCACGTTTTAGGCTATGTATGACGATTGATTTTTTTTGTGGTGAAGGGAGACCACCCACTATTTCTGGGCAGAACCCAGAACTGTTTACCTCCAGCCATCCGTAAAAATCGACACTTTCTCACTTAGAAGTCGAGCTCCCAGTGGGATTTGAAGCAGCAGCAGCAGCGATATATAAGGGGAGAAGATATGCGGTCATTAAATGCTCTTATCAATTTTGTTGTCACGCTAAAACACAGCCATTTACTTTTTTGTCGATACAGGTAAATTGATCATAAACATTCACTGCTCGTTTCTTGCATAAATCTTACCATGTTTGCATGTGACAGTTATCGATATATGTTTTTTATACACTACTCAACTTTTATAATCGGTCACCCAGATTTTTTGAAAATAACACGAATACTAAAAACTGGAAATCACCGAAACACATACCAATATTTTATTAAGTTTATCGACAATGTAATCTGAAAAAAAAGATTACATTGTTGATAAACTTAATAAAATATTGGTATGTGTTTCGGTGATTTCCAGTTGTGTTATTTTTAAAAAACCTGGGTGACCGATTATAGTTGAGTAGTGTACTTTACAGGGCAGTTATGGCTGTTCTCCAGGGTCCATTATGTGGACCCATTCCCAATAAAAAAACTGCCTCCATTTTCCACAACTTCAGCGGGAAAATTTCCAGTCTTCAGAAAAAAATCTGATTTGTCAGATATTGGAGAATATAGCTTCGCCGCATTTTTTATTTCCTCTGCATTTTAAAGTTGAACAAATTGTGATTCGGTTTGATTGTATTTCGATTTTTCGTTGTACAATGAAGTTTGCCAATGACATCAGTTTTAGCGTTTAAATTACCGACAACAATGTTGCATAACAGCAAACATTATGGGGGAAAAAGGATATGTTAAGTTGATACTGCCGCTGTCATTGTTTGCTGGATTTTCTGTTTCAAAAGCACCAGCTGCGGAACCGTGAAACTGACGATCCAGTTATCAATGATCGCCCTCCCAGTTTCTGATCAAAGTTCTCCTCAAACACTAAAATTAACACCTCAGTTTCTTAATCCTTTATCATTTTGACTTTAAAACTACTTGCATTTAATTAAAGGGGTTGATGCACTATTTTCAAACTCAATTTATATTAAGGGGCTCTGTAAAACTTGGAAAAAGCTGAAAGAATTATCAAAATACCATGAAAAATAAAGGAGATATGACCAGTTCAAAATCTGAAAAGAAGCATAAATGGAGGCGGCCTTCTTTGAACGATGTCGTCATCGCACCCTTTTTACCTTATACGGCATATTGACAAAATGTCTTTTAAAGCAAAGAAAATCACTGCAAATTGATCAAAAATAAATATACAGTTGTAAAATGTATAAACTGTAGTATAATTTTTCATTTGCTGTGATTTTTTTTCTTTAAAAGTGATTTTGTCAGTATACCATATATGGCAAAAAGGCGCAATGACGTCATCGTTCAAAGATGGCCACCTCCATTTATGTTTCTATTAAAATTTTCAATAGGTCATATCTCCTTTATTTTTCATCATTTTGATAATTCTTTCAGCTTTTATGAAGTTTTTCAGAGCCCTTTAAAATAAACATGTTTGAAAATAGTGCATCAACCCATTTAAATAAAAATTTGTGATTTCAATTGTCATCGTTATTCTACCCAGATTTTTGTGTCGCCTTTTCGAGGAAAAATGCGATACATAGGGATCACTTTGTCGTCCGTCCGTCCGCTCGTCCGTCCGTCCGTCTGTCACGAAAACTTAACGTTCGCTATAACTTCCTCATTTCTTGATATTTCTTCATCAAACTTTCAATATATACTCATCATGAGAACTTCGACATGACCATACTAAAATATAAAGATCAAGGTTACACTGAAGGTCATTATATGGGATAAATACTCTTTTTTTTTCTTCACAAAAACTTAACATTGCTATAACTTTCTCATTTCTTGATATTTCTTCATCAAACTTTCAATATATACTTGTCATGACAACATTGATATGGCCAAATTAAAATATAAAGGTCAAGGTCACACTGAAGCATTATATGGGTTAAATACTCTTTTTTAGCTCTACTGGCCAAAGGCCAGGCGAGCTTATGGGATCACTTTTCGTCCGTCTGTCTGTCTGTCTGTCTGTCTGTCCGGCTGTCTGTTAGCAATTTTATAAAATCGACATCTCCTCTGAAACCGCTCGAAGGATTTTGATGAAACTTCATCACAATGTTACTTGGGAGGGCCCCTCTCAGAGTTTTGTTTTTTCATTTTTAGTATATGTTTATATGAATCTGAAAAACCTTGTCTGAGTTTGTTTTTTGGGTTCCATGCATCAAAATCCTAAATGGCCACCAAATATGCAAGTAAATTGTTTTTTTAAAACTTGACAAAAGATGCAAGTTAATCTGTTTCATTCACAATGGAACACACACAATCACTAGAAAACTTAAAATCCGATGCATTAATTGTTTGATTGACATGCAGACGCTGTTTTTTTTGATGAAGAAAATCATTAAATAATGTCTGTTTAAAAGTTAAATTATGTATTTTTGGTATCAAATAAACGCCCCCCTTTTCAAAAATGTTACGCCCTCAGGGGCGTTTGTTAGGGATTTTACGGTACTTCATAATTATTTAAGAAAACACATAATCTCAAATTTATAACATCAGTGTCATTGTGAGAGAGGACACTGAACCAGATGTAAATATGACACAGTGAGGTCAGAGTCTGTCTGTCTGTCTGTCTGCCTGCCTGCCTGCCTGCCTGCCTGCCTGCTGCCTGCCTGCTGCCTGCCCGCCCGCCCGACCGCCCGCCCGTCCGTCCGTCCGCCTGCCCTGCCTGCCTGCCTGCCTGCCTGTCTGTCTGTCTGTGTCTAATTGTTAACATATCTTTTTCATTTTTAGTATATGTTTATATGAATCTGAAAAACCTTGTCTGAGTTTGTTTTTTGGGTTCCATGCATCAAAATCCTAAATAGCCACCAAATATGCAAGTAAATTGTTGAAAAATTGCTCTCTGAAAGTTTTCTTTATATACTTTAAACAAGCTTTAATGTAACATTTTTCGTGGCCGCCAGTCATCCAAGATGGCCACCATGGTTAAAACTAGGTCAAATTTAAGGAATTTTTCAAAAACGACATCTCCGATCCCAAACCACTTATTCCATTCTTGTAAAATATCATATACATGTTCCTTGGGTTGGCCTCTATCAAGTTTGTGTTTTTCTTTATCGTCGAATAATCAAAAAGGCCACCACGGCAACCCAAAGTTTACATAGAGTTACATACGAAAAGGTTAAAAATTACATCTTCTCTGAAACCTCTTGAAGGATTTTGATGAAACTTAGGGGGCACTCCACAGTTTAATGTACATTTCTCAATCATCAAACCCATGACAAGCTCTTAGCCTGAATCCTTGAGCAAAAATAAATCACATCATCATTGTGTCATACATTTCTTAGAAGACAATAAAATTACCCATGTTTCCATACCAAATAAAAGTATCAAAAAGCATTTTCTGTACAACTTTAGTCCCATTTCTTTAAGATTACCCCACCCCTTAAAACATGCTAAAAATGCAATTTTAGCAATATTTCAAATATCAATAAATAAAAATTTAAAAAAATCCTACACATATCAGGGTCATGTCTGCACTCATAATGCTCTTGCATATCAGGAAATGCTAAAATTTACATACCTAGTCCGGCATTTTAAAAAGTTATTCCATGCTGATCTCCCCGTCAGTGAAAATCAGCCATTTTAACTACTTTTAGGAAGTTTTTGATTGGTTCATATTTTTCTATTTATAGCCTCCAAAGAACCCAAAGAATGCATATTCCAATACAGCAAAATAAACTTAGAAGTAATCAAAACTGAAAAAAACATCAAACATGTGCTTCATAATTATTATAAAGACCATCCATGGACCTAAAAGATGCTTAGTTGATTTCTTTCTGATTTACACCATGGACATTCATGCGAAACTGAGGACTGCCCCCTTAATCACCATGATATTTGGGATAGTCCCTCTCAGATTTGAGTTTTTCGCGGCGCAGTCATCCAAGATGACCGCCATGTCTAAAACTAGGACAAATTTATGGAAATTTCAAACGACATCTCCGAAACCACTTATTCCATTATTGTGAAATATCATAAACATGTTCCTTGGGTTAGCCTCTATCAAGTTTGTGTTTTTCATTATCGTTGAATAATCAAAATGGCCACCACGGCGATCCAAAGTTTACATAGTGTTATATAGGAAAAGGCTAAAAATACAAAAATTTCTGAAATCGCTTGAAGGATTTTGATGAAACTTCATTACAATGATCTTTAGGATAGTCCCCCTCAGAATTGTTAAGGAAATTTCAAACAACATCTCCTCCGAAACCACCTATTCCATTCTTGTGAAATATCATAAACATGTTCCTTGGGTTAGCCTCTATCAAGTTTGTGTCTTTTCGTTATCATTGAATAATCAAAAGGGCCATCACGGCGACCCAAAGTTTACATAGAGTTATATAGAAAAACGTTAAAAATGACATCTTCTCTGAAACAGCTTGAAGGATTTTGATGAAACTTAATCACAATGGTCTTTGGGTTAGTCCCCCTCAGATTTGTGTTTTTGGGGCCTCCAGTCTTCCATGATGGCCACCATGGCTAAACTTACGTCAAATTCAAGGATATTTATCAAACGACATATTACCACTTATTCCATTCTAGTTAAATATCATATACATGTTCCTGTTGTTGGCCTCTATCGAGTGTGTGTTTTTCGTTGTCGGCAAATATTCAAAATGGTCGCCGCGATAACCCAAAATTTACATAGAGTTATATATAGGAAACATGTTTCTTGGGTTGGCCTCTATCATGTTTATGATTTTGAATCACATCATACCAGTAGAGCCTCTACAGGTCCACTTGGGCCTCTTGTTTTTCTTTACAAAAATTTAACGTTGATTATAACTTTCTCATTTCTTTGTGTTTATTCATCAAGCTTTCAATATATACTCATCATGACAACATCGACATGACCATACTAAAAATATAAATGTTGAGGTCACACTGAAGGTCATTAATATGGGTTAAATACTCGTTTTTTCTTCACGAAAACTTAAAGTTGGCTGTAACTTTCTCATTTCTTGATATGTCTTCATCAAACTTTCAATATATACCTGTCATGACAACATCGACATGGCCATACTAAAATATAAAGGTCAAGGTCACACTGAAGGTCATTATATGGGTTAAATACTCATTGTTCTCTTCACAAAAACTAACTCAGGCCAGTTCATCAAGGTCATTTATCTGGGTCCAAAAAACCTTGTTATTCCGACAAAGCGCTGACAAGCGTCACACGTGTTCCGCGGAACACCCATCTAGTTTAATATGTTATTGTTGCAATATAATATATAGTTAGTAATATGTAAAAACAATTTGCTTCGAACTATTGTAATAATTAATATTACTGATTGAATAAATGCAAGTTACTTATAAAAGCTAATGGGACGCTGAAAGTTTTTACAAAATCAAGGTTGCCGTGTGTCCCTTTATTTAAACAACCAATCTTCAGAGTCTCTACATCTGTACCCGGGCCAGTACTAGTGAGGAGGGTCCATATGGCAATACTGATATGGCTCACGTTAACAAATAAAAACTCACCTCAGATTACACAAGCAAGGTTTTACTCAAATGTAAAATAGTTGGCGAGAGAAAATAGCATATATCTGGGTAGGAACTGGAAACAAAGTTTAACATAATAAAAATCAAGTCACAGGTGTTAAAACAATATTGAAAAAAAGTTGTCACAGAAACATAAACACGCAATGACCGTTTTTTTTTACCAGATACATTCTTCCCAATTTTTACCATCTGTTCTTCCTACCAAACATTTTGCATCAAAAGGTGGGTGACCTCGCTTCGCTCTGTTCAAATACCTTGACATGCCTTACATATTGATTACATATTCGCCCTTGTAACATGACATGCTAGAATTACTGCTATTGTTCCGGCAGCAAATGATATAAATAAAAACCCAGGAAATAATTAATGGCTCTATTACAGCAGGAGCAATATAGTATTAGTTAGGTAGTCAGAAAAAACAGACCAAATTTTCCCAGTTTTGGTTTAACGATTAGATTGTAAAAAGTTTTTTTTTATTCAGTGCATTTTATAATATAGCACAATTGTGTATGCAAATTGGCGTATTCATACATTATCTTGCGCCTTGGAAAATGAAGATAAAGTCTGTCAAGTGTAAAATGACTATTGTCTGTATTATTATTTAATGTCACTGTGCAAACAAATATTTTCTTCAGATTAAGTATATGTTTTAATTATGAAGGGTTTATTATACCATTTTACTGCAAACTGGGATTAATTTTGTAGGGAAATGACATAATATACTTTAATGGCCTGTTGAATTTTTTTTAATTTTCGCTGTTGAAAAAATCATGTAAAAGCGGTCATTGTGTTTAATAATTGGTGTATTGTTTGAATAGTTTTTGTTCATATTAATTATATAGGCTTTAATTGCTAATTGATACTCTTACTCATTTAATTACATAATAATAAACCACAGTGTTACAAGGCATTAGGTGGTCCTGTATTAATTCCATTAAGCAATGGGAAAACTTATATTAGCAGGATTTTATAAACCCCAGCCAACCCCGTTTTCCCTTCTTGAAGAGGGGGTTGGATGAGGTATGAAAGTTAATGGCGTATGAAAGTTAATACATGGACCATGTAATGGAAAATGGCAAAACTTCCTGTAGAAAAATCCTATTTTGTGCTGGTAAATTGATAGCGGTTAGTAAACCAGAATGTTGTAATAGTTGCATAATATTTTTCCTTAAAGTTTAATTTGCAGTGTTTGATTTTTTTTCTTTACATTTCTTTAAATACTGATATAATTAATATCAAATCAATAAACGTGTAGCGTCCGTTTGTTCGTATAGTGATTTGAACAGAAAAGTAATGTATGTATTAAGTAATGTATGTTCCCTTAATATACTGAAAGGAAAAATAAACGCATAATCAAAAAATTGCCTATACTAACTGTTATACACACATAATCCCACGCAATATTCCAGATATTTCTCAACGTGTTTTATACAAAAAGGGGCTACAACTATCAATTACCAAAGGACAACTCTGTCATGTAGTAGACCTTTTAATCAAAGTATACTTCAGCAGTGTGTTTAATGTTAAGAGATTGCAATGTTTAAAGCCTAAGTTTGCTCACCTGCCTGAGCCAAATGCGCATTCTGTCGATAATAAAACGTTTAAAGGGGTAAACGTTGGTGTGTTCGGCGCTGTTTAAACCTTCTTTCCGAAAGGACAGGCCTAATGTCGTCCTGTACCATTGATTAGCAGGTATCATATTAAACGTACAACATATAGCGGAAATACTCATTATGCATTTCCTTTTCCTTTCAGTATAGAAGGAACAACAACAAAATATTAGGGAATTATAATTTAAATAAAGAGCAATTTAAGTCAAGCTTCTGTTATTTCAAAACATTTTAAACATAATATTTTCTGATGTAATGAAAGACAATAAGAAAATATTCCATATTTATGCAGTGAATAATGAACCATGTTTAAATTGGAGCAATCTCGCTTACATTCGGTTTTGTGAAAAAATCTGGAATAACAAAGTTTGGATTAAGTTCATGGCAAAGTGAGGGATGTAATGGACCAATGGATCAACCTTTAATCAGTCCTGGTGGTGTAAGTGATACATCTTAGAATTTAAGACAACATTCCTCAACACAACCAGTCAGTTTTATTTCTTGTAGCCAGTTATGTGACACCATTCTGCATCAAAACTAGGCAAGGATATTTCTTATAGCTTCTCTGACACTAGTGGTATTACTGGTTGTATTAAATGTAGTTTGTATTCTCTGACACTGGTGGTAACACAGCAGTTGTATGACAATAATAATAGGCTGTAGTTTGTATTCTCTGACACTGGTGGTTGGATTAGTAAGTTTGTATTCTCCGACCCTGATGGTAACACAGTGGATGTTTCACCTGTAGTTTGTATTCTCCGACCCTGATGGTAACACAGTGGATGTTTCACCTGTAGTTTGTATTCTCTGATACTGGTGATAACACAGTGGATGTTTCACCTGTAGTTTGTATTCTCTGTCACTGTCAGATGGTAACATAGTGGTCTGGTGGTTGTATTAGCTGTAGTTTGTATTGTCTGAAACTGGTGGTTGTATTAGCTGTAGTTTCTATTGTCTGAAACTGGTGGTTGTATTAGTTGTAGTTTGTATTTTCTGACACTGGTGGTAACACAGTGGTTGTATTAGCTGTAGTTTGTATTCTCTGACACTGTTTGTTGTATTAGCTGTAGTTTGTATTATGTGACACTGGTTGTTGTATTAGCTGTAGTTTGTATTTTCTGGCACTGGTGGTTGTATTTGCTGTAGTTTTTATTGTCTGAAATTGGTGGTCGTATTTGCTGTAGTTTGTATTATGTGACACTGATGTTAACACAGTGGTTGTATTAGCTGTAGTTTGTATTGTCTAAAACTGGTGGTTGTATTAGCTGTAGTTTGTATTGTCTGAAACTGGTAGTTGTATTAGCTGTATTGTGTTTTGTCTAAAGCTTGTGACTTTATTAGCTGAAGTTTGTATTGTCTGAAACAGGTGGTTGTATTAGCTGAAGTTTGTATTGTCTGATGCTGGTGTTTGTATTAGGTGTAGTTTGTATTGTCTGAAACTTTTAGTTGTATTAGCTGTATTGTGTATTGTCTGAAGCTTCCGACTTTATTAGCTGAAGTTTGTATTGTCTGAAACAGGTGGTTGTATTAGCTGAAGTTTGTATTATCTGACATTGGTTGTTGTATTAGCTGTAGTTTGTATTCTCTGATGCTGGTGTTTGTATTAGGCATACATGTAGTTTGTATTGTCTGATACTGGTAGTAACACAGTGGTTGTATTAACTGTAGTTTGTATTGTCTGACACTGGTGGTTGTATTGGCTGTTGTTTGTATTCTCTGATGCTGGTGGTTTTATTGGCTGTAGTTTGTATTGTCTGATACTGGTGGTAGCCCAGTGCTTGTATTATCCGAGTTTGTATTCTCTGAAACTGGTAATAACACAGTGGCTGCATCAACTGTAGTTTGCATTCTGTATCATTGGTTGGGGTATTAGCTGTAGTCTTAGCGCTAATGAATACATAGCCATTTGTTTGGAGTGAAGAAGCAGAATGCCTATTTTGTTTGTTTCCCCTTGCACAACGTTTTCTTTCACTAAGAATCTGACTCACCTACAATTTAAGTACGCTAATGAATACAGAGCCATTTGTTTGGAGTGAAGAAGCAGAATGCCTATTTTGTTTGTTTCCCCTTTCACAACAATTTCTTGGTCTTTGAGTTGACTGACGGTCCGCTCTTGTGTTTTGATTGTTTTGTTTAAACCTTAACCCGCTACATATATATAATGGACTGTTCTTTCTTTGAATTAGGACGATTCCATTTATGTGACAAAGGGTTGTTTTGGAAGAAATGACTGATCAGCAGCTGGACATTGTTACTTGCAGCTGATCTGGGTTTACAATGGACGCAAAGGCTATTATAGTCAGGTTTGGTGGGTTAAGGGTTAATATTATTAAACTGAATAGGCTTACTGGTATATATATCACTGTCAGTGAAGTGTTTTCATTTACTTGCCTTCACTAAACAATAGGTGTCTATGTCATTGTTTATTTAAAGTCTGTGGTAGAAGTAGTCAACAATTGAATTGCAACTATTAATAACTATTAAAAATCTGTGGTGGATTAATAGGCATGTACAGTATATCTGTACTGATATTCACATTAATATGATACATGCGGATAACAAGCTGTTTTATTTGACGCATGTGAATATAATATGATAAGTGTTAAGGAAATTGTGAAGAATTGTGATTTATTTAAGGAAGTGTTATGTAATTATACGCCTTCTCATTGTATCAACTCAGTTAATGTTTATACCTGCACTGCTGCCATGCTTTGTGGCATTGTATTTTGTATCCTCACGGCTTTTAAGCCAATTGGAAATTGGAAATAAAGATATCTATCTATCTATAACAAGTCATAATATTCCAACACTAGTATGCAGTAATTCATCTGTTTGTAAAGGTGTCAATATTCAAAGTTAGGTATTAAAAGGCCTACTAGCTGTTATGGTATACAAGTATGATACTTTGTGCTGTAATTAATCTGGTTGTAAACGTGTCAATAACAGGTGATTAATATTAAATGGTATATAATAGCAAAATTGAAATATATTACTTAATTTTATCATGTAACTGCACTTAAATTGTTAGCCGTGTCGAACACCCATTTCATATTCTAGTGTATGTTCATATGTGTATGGTTTTGATTTGCCCACAATGCATTCATTCTGTAACACTACGCAAATTCTGTTAACTGAAACCGTTTTATTTATAACAAATTCATCCCGATCTAAATCATAAAAGGTCTTTTTACCAAAAGCTCATACCGTATTCTCCCCTTTAAGTGCTCTGGGCAGATTCAGGAAAAAGGGGGGCGCTTGTTAGGAGGTAACATTATGTCATTGCCAATTCAGTTTTCTGATGCAAGAAGTGTTCATCCTCGATTTAGTACTAACCTGTTGCTCACTAAGGCGCTTGTTACACAGTACAGTATACTAGCGGTAAAACGTTTCGATAACAAACAACATGACGCAGTTCCAATATATTTCAGCTATTCGTGGATTTCACGTCTATAAAAATATTTGGTCACCAACTGAAGGCGAAGAATTAGAAACATTGCATGAAAAAGACAGCCCATGTGATAAATATGCAGTTTCGGTTCTAAAGGACAGTTTTATTGTCGGACATGTTCTGCGGGAGATAAGTAAAGTTGTAACATTTTTTCTAAAGCATGGCAGAGTTCTAAAGTGCATTGTAACTGGTAAATGCAAGGATTGGAAATTCCATGCATAATAAAATTTTCCGGGCCTTCAGACATGATTGAAAAACTTGGAACTTTGCTGTAGGTTAGTAGCTTTTTGTTGAAATAGACCTTATTATGACTAGGCATTAAAGGGACACATGGCAATCTTTATTTTTTAAAAACTCACAGCATCCTGCTAGTTTTTCTGCATTTGTTCAATCATTAATAGTAATTATGTTTGTCCATCTTGTCCTGTGATTTATTGTATAATTTTTTGTGACAAGCTGAATAAAATATGACAGGAAATGATGGTAGTAAGATAGTGAGTTATCTACCTGTGCTTTATTATATATAGTATAGTTTTATAGAGAATATTATGTCAGTGCCTTTTACTATCAAATTTATTAGGCGAGGCTTAGAAAACGAAGAATGCCGAGGCTCTGCCTAATAAACTTGATAGTAAAAGGCACTGACATAATATTCTATTTATCATGTAGATTATCCATATTTTCTGTATGAATTACTATTATTACCTATTTCTCAGAATGGTACGCTTATCGAGGACGTCACCATGTTGTTGTTTTTTGTTTGTTTTATGACGTCAGGCAAAGTTATGTGCATTACGTCGGATAACGTTACGTACAATAAACGCCGAGAGATTCCGCATTGATTTGCTTTATTGGCCACTGCCTAATTAAAGCAAAATTTAATAGGTCACCACTTTATTAGGCAGAAAAGTGCATATCTGCATGATAAAATAGAATAAACAACAACGAAGAGTTAGGGAATTATAATTTAAACAAAGATCAAGTTAACTTTCTGTAATTTCAAAAAAATATAATTTAAAACATACTATTTTCTGATAGAATGATACACTTATAATAATAAGAACATACCCCAAATAATTAAAAAAAATAATCTTATATTATATTAAAAAAAAAATTGTGACAAGGACATTACCTGTATGCAGGGAATAATGAATGATGTTGAATGGAAGTTAATTTAACAGACCAATGGAGCACCCTTCAAAAAGTCCAGTGTGGTGTAAGTGATAAATCTTATACAGAGCTTGTCAACAAAACAAGGCAGTTTTATTATTTCTTACAGCCAGCAGTGAGTAATTATACATGAGATTGGTTGTTTTGGTATTTAACATAATTTTAGCACATTTTAGGCTATGAATGATGGTCAGCTTTTTTGTGGTGAAGGGAGACCACCCACTAATCCTGGGCAGAACCCAGTACTGTTTACCTCCCGCCATCCGTAAGAATCGACACTTTCTCACAAGTCGAGCTCCCAGTGGGATTTGAAGCGGCAGCATTGAGATATAAGGGCAGAAGGTATGCCATCATTAAATGCTCTTATAAATTTTGTTGTCACGCTAAAACACAGCCATTTACTTTTTTGTCGATACAGGTTAATTGATCATAAATATTCACTGCTAGTTTCTTGCATAAATCTTACCGTGTTTGTATGTGACAGTTATCGATATATATTTTTTATATACTACTCAACTTTTGTGGTGCGGCGTCCGTCGTCCGTCTGTCTGTCTGTCCGTAAACTTTTTTTGTAGCGACTTCTCCTCTGAAACTACCAGATGGATTTTCATGAAACTTTACAGAAATGTTGCCCATGAAGTCTAGTTGATCCTAGCAAAAATTCATGTTGATGTGAAATCCAAGATGGCCACCAAATCTAAAAATAGATTTTTAAAAAACAAGTTTGTAGCGACTACTTCTTGAAAACTAAGTGATATTGATATGGGACTTTTTCTAAAATGATCAGCATGACAGGATGTTGGTCCTTGTCGAAAATCGTTTTGATTCAACGTTAAACATGGATGCCAGTGGCCATCTTTGTTTACATAGAGTTATTTAGTAAAAATTTGTAGCGACTACTCCTCTGAAATTTCTCGACGGATTTCCATGAAACTTCACAGGAATGTTGCTCTTGGTGTCTAAACGATCCTAGCAACATTTCAGGTTGGTTGGAAATTCAAGATGGCCACCACAGCTAAAAATAGATTTTCAAAAAACAAATTTATAGCGAGTATTTCTTGAAAACTATAAGTGATATTGATATGGGACTTTTTCTAAAATTATCAGTATGGAATGGTGTTGATCCTTGTCTAAAATTATTTTGATGCGACGTTAAACATGGCTGCCAGGGGCCATATTTGTTTACATAGAGTTATATAATGAAAACTTGTAGCGACTACTCCTCTGAAACTACTTTACGGATTTTCATGAAACTTCACAGGAATGTTGCTCTTAATGTCTAATTGATCCTAGCAAAATTTCAGGTCGGCCGGAAATTCAAGATGGCCGCCACAGCTAAAAATAGATTTTCAAAAAACAAGTTTGTAGCGACTACTTCTTGAAAACTGTAAGTGATATTGATATGGGACTTTTTCTAACGTGATCAGCATGACATGATGTTGATCCTTGTCAAAAATCGATTTGATTCGATGTTAAACAAGTTTGTAGTCACTACTTCCTGAATCAAAATCAATCAGTAGAGCTTCAAGGTCATTGACCTCTTGTTTTGAATCAGAATGATGATACCTGTAATTGATTTGAGTCAGAGGCCTGGTAATACAGTGGATAAGGTGTTGCACTAGGAGCTGGGCTCGACCCCTGGTGATGGCATGTCTGATGGAAATATTTATCTCCATCTCATCTCCATCTGAGGTTGTTGTTCCAATCAATATATTGTTTGAGTCTATAATGCAAATGACCTTACAGACTGTCAGTCATATACATGTCAACCCATAACCACATTTTTTGGGATGGTGAAGGATGGTGAAGGCGGGAGGGGCGGGGATGGGCGTCGTTGGAGAGAGCCTATGGTGTTTTTTTTTAAAGGGCTCCCCGACCAAAAACAAACAAACACATATAAGCACACGCATCCTTGAGAATTGAGATGACAAAAATTGTCTGCTTGCATCTTTTCACCCTGTGAAATTTTTAAAAACCCATGTGACGTCACATTTCTTGTAACTTGTGGTGTTGGAATGTGGACTTCGGGAAAACACGGTATTGTGATTGTTGCAATGTTTTTAATAAAATTAGAATTTTAAAGATCTATCATGTCACCGATCTATTTATAAACATTTAGCTACTGAATGACATTTTGTTCATTACTGTTTATAAGCTAATTTCAGAATTTATCACGCAGTGAGATGACCTCTGTTTACTCATATGCCGTGTAACACCACTACACAAAACAACGCTTGTGTAAACTGGTGACCAAACGTTTTTTTGGGTAGCAAAAAGTACTTTTTTCAAATTGTCTTGAAAATTTAAATACTGCTAGAGGAAGGATTAAACTCATCGTTCATGTTCTTGTCTTTTTTCTCGCTGTTAAAATCTCTATAAAAATTGAATTACAAAATAAAAATAACTGAAGTCGATCGATAAACAGCCGACATTTTCCTATTTCACTGCTTTTTTGTTTTGAGATAATTTTTACAATAACACAACATAGACGGCACATTTTTTAAAAAGTAGAATATGAAATTAATGGTTATTTTATAAGGAAATGGCTTGTATAAATTCTTTATGAATTTTAATAAAAAAGTGATTTTAAAAGTGTTTTATTAAAAGCACCCAATTGAAAAAAAGATCATTATTTCCGCGTGAAATTGTATGGACGGTCATGAAACGCTTTTTTGGGTAGACAAAAGTACTTTTTCCAAATTTTAATGATATTTTGCAGGCTTGTAGAGGAAGATTTTTTCTTGACGTATTTGCTTTCGTCTTTTTTCTCGCTAAAAGAACAAATTGTGATTATCAATTTGATTAAAAGCTCAAATTTCACTTAAATTTTCGAAACAGTAGGCGATTTGTAAATGCCTAGAAATTGTGTTTTTAATAAAACAAAATAGACAAAACACGTAAAAACTTAAAATCCACTGTGTAACAAACGAATACATGTATTTGTTTATGTGTGTCATCTTTTTACAGCTGAATACAATTTACATCACTGGTATCATTTTGATCGCCATCCTGAAATCTGCTCAAAACGCTGTTTGTTTACGTTTTTTGCGCGTGACGTTTTTTAAGTAAATATCCCTCAGCGACGGCTTGGTGCACCTTCAGTCCAGGGGGAAAATTCCCAGTCTTCAGAAAAAAAAATTGATTTGTCAGATATCGGAGAATATAGCTTCGCCGCATTTTTCATTTCCTCTGCATATTAAAGTTAAACAAATTGTAATTCATACTGATCGTATTTGGATTTTTCGTTGTACTATGTGGTTTGCCAATGACATCAGTTTTGGCGTTCAAACTACCGACAACAATGTCACATAACAGCAAACATTACGTGGGGAAAAAAGGATATGTTAAGTTGATACTGCCGTTGTCATTGTTTGCTGGATTTTCTGTTTCAAAAGCACCAGCTGCGGAGCCTTGAAATTGACGATCCGGTTATCATGATCGCCCTCCCAGTTTCCGATAAAAGTTCTCCTCAGAAGTTAAGGGACACACGGCAATCTTGAGTTTTATATCAAGCATTAAAATTAGCACCTCTGTTTCTTAATCCTTTATCATTTTGACTTTAAAACTGCTTGCATTTAATTAAATAAAAAATTGTGATTTCAATTGTCATCATTATTCTACCAGATTGTTTAATATGTTATTGTTGCAAATTAATATATAGTTAGTAATATGTAAAAACGATTTGCTTTGAACTATTGTAATAATTAATATTACTGATTGAACAAATGCAAGTTACGTGTAAAAGCTAACGGGACGCTGCAACTTTTTACAAAATCAAGGTTGCCGTGTGTCCCTTTAACAACCAATCTTCAGAGTCTCTACATCTGCTACCGAGGCCAGTACTGGTGAGGAGGGTCCATATGGCAATACTGATATGGCTCACGTAACAAATAAAAACTCACCTCAGACTACACAAGCAAGGTTTTACGCAAGCGTAAAATAGTTGGCGAGAGAAAATAGCATATATCTGGGTAGGAATTAACTGGAAACAAAGTTTAACATAATAAAATCAAGTCACAGGTGTTAAAAAAATATTGAAAAAAATGTTGTCACGGAGACATAAACACGCCATCACCGTTTTTTCTTACCAGATACATTCTTCCCAATTTTTACCATCTGTTCTTCCTACCAAACATTTTGCATCAAGGTTGGTGACCTCGCTTCGCTCTGTTCAAATACATTGACATGCCTTACATATTGATAACATATTCACCCTTGTAACATGACGTGCTAGAATTACACATACATACACAAATACAATTGTTCACATGTAAGGAATATGTTTGCGTTAGTGTGTGCATCACAACACAAATAAACTGTTCACTGCTACCATGTGTAATTATAAGATTGTCAGTGAAAAACTTGAAGGAACTGTTCATTGCTACCTTACCATGTGCAGTTATGAAAAACCATATAAGAGTCACTGCTGTTGTTCCGGCAGCGAATGACATAAAAGCTCTTTTATAGCAGGAGCAATATAGTATTTAGTTAGGTAGTCAGGAAAAAAACACCAAATATTCCAAGTTTTGGTTTAACGATTAGGTTGTAAAAAGTCTTTTTTTATTCAGTGCATTTTATAATATAGCCCAATTGTGTATGCAAATTGGCATATTCATACATTATCTTGCGCCTTGGAAAATGAAGATAAAGTCTGTCAAGTGTAAAATGACTATTGTCTGTATTATTATTTAATGTCACTGTGCAAACAAATATTTTCTTCAGATTAAGTATATGTTTCAATTATGAAGGGTTTATTATACCATTTTACCGCAAACTGGGATTAATTTTGTAGGGAAATGACATAATATACTTTAATGGCCTGTTGAAAAATATCTAATTTTCGTGGTGGAAAAAATCATGCAAAGCGGTCATTGTGTTTAATAATTGGTGTATTGTTTGAATAGTTTTTGTTCATATTAATTATATAGGCTTTAATTGCTAATTGATTCACTTACTCATTTAATTACATAATAATAAACCACAGTGTTACAAGGCAAAAATGGCAGATCTTCCTGTAGAAAAATCCTATTTTGTGCTGGTAAATTGATAGCGGTTAGTAAACCAGAATGTTTTAATAGTTGCATAATTTTATTCCTTAAAGTTTTATTAGCAATATTTGAATTTTTTTCTTTTCGTTTCTTTAAATACTGATATAATTAATGTCAAATCAATAAATGTGTAGCGTTCGTTTGTTTGTATAGTGATTTGAACAGAAAAGTAATGTATGTATTAGGTAATGTTTGTTCTCTTAATAGAAGGAACAACAACAATATGTCAGGGAATTATAATTTAAATGAAGACCAATTTAAGGGTGGCCTCTAGTGAATATCAGTATAACAAGAATTTTTATTATCCTGTTTTTAGATCACCTGAGCCGATCTATTGGGATCACTCTTCGTCCGTCGTTAACTTTTTTTCAAACGACTTCTCCCCAGAAACCGCTTGGCAAATTTTGACCAAAGTTCACGTGGATGATCCTTAGATGAATGCTTTTTAGATTTGTTAAAATTAGGTCAGCGCGACATCCAAGATGGCTGCCATTACCATATATGGTCGAAACCCTAAAAAATCTTCTTCTCAAGAACCGCTGGACAGATTTCAACAGTTTTTCTTTTAAAATGATCGCCAACGTCTGTACTATCAAGTTTGTTCAAAATGGCCGTGCTCCAAAGTTTGTATATTGAGATTTTGCATGTTTTTCATATAGACATATAGGAAAAACCTTTTTCTCTGAAACCATAAGGCACAGAGGTCTCATGTACTACATGTAGCATCAGCTTATGGTCCTCTTCTAGGTTTGTTCAATTGGTGACCCTGGGGTCAAATTTGTCCCCGCCCCTTGGGTCACAGTTTTACATAGACTTATACAGGATTTATTTTTTAAAAATCTTCTTCTTGGAAACTTTAAGAGCCAGAGGTTTGATATTTTGCCTTTACTATAAGCTTATGGTCCTTTACCAAGTTTGTTCAAATGGTGACCCTCGGGTGACATTTGGCCCCGCCCCAAGTGTCATATGTTTAACATAGACATGTATAGGGAAAAACTTAAAAAATCTTTTTCTCTGAAACTGCAAGAGCCAGAGGTTTAATATTTTGCATTTGCTATAAGCTCATGGTCCTCTACCAATTTTGTTCAAATGGTGACCCTGGGCTCACATTTGGCTCCGCCCTGGGGGTCACAGTTTTACATAGGCTTATACAGGGAAAAACTGAAAAAAATCTTCTTCTCTGAAACTACAAGAGCCAGAGGTTTAATATCTTGCATTTACTATACTCTTATGGTCCTTACCAAGTTCGTTCAAATGGTGACCCTGGGGTCACATTTGGCCCCGCCCCAGGGGTCACGTTTTACATAGACTTGTATAGGGAAAAACTTAAAAAATCTTCATTCTCTGAAACCACAAAGCACACAGCTCTCATATATTACATGTAGCCCGTGGGTCACATTTGGCTCTGCCCAAGGTGTTACACTCTAGCACCTTCATTTTGTATTTGATCTTTACAAAACTTTGTCAGTGTCTTTATATCAATGTTGTTATACACAACAGAGCCCACATTTCTTGAACAATCTTAACCAAACTTGCACAGATTGTAGATGACCATAAGATTTCGAGGAAGTTTGATAACGTGCCAGTACTCGGGTGATGGATTTATGGCCATCTTGGCCCTCTTGTTTATGAAGACTAACATATTACTAGTTAGTTTCTGGAAAAATAATGATGTGTTGGTGATTTAACTTTTTAACAATATTAATCTTAAGTAATACACACCCAAAGCCCAAAGTGGGGTTTTAAATTCAGAATCAGCTGAAAATTGAGTATGGCTTTAGAAATCACCCAATATTTTAGATAAAAAAAAAGAAGCATATGAAAAAAAAGTTATGAGAAGCTAAACAGGTATCAATACAAAAGTAAGAAAACCCTTAAAATGATAAAAATAGGAGAAATCTTTGAAGTTTTCAATTTCAGCACTACTTCTAATAAAACAAAAAAAAATCACAGAAAATTGCATTTTTGTGCAAATTTTGGATAATAATAACAAGAAATTTGTAATAAACTGGTATATAATAGAGAATTATAAGGTTATCAAATAAATGTAATAAAAAGTATATGTCGGTGTTCATCTAAAACAGTTAACAATTAAAAATGTTAAAGACTCATCATTTTATTACAGAAAAAAATAGATATATGTGCTTTGGTTTTATTTATTATCAAAAGTCATTTAAATGACCGGCATACATGCACCTGAAATACAAACATCACATCTAATTGAATTACAAACAGTGTATCAGTATATAATATACACAATATGACCAAAATATGTTAAAAGAGATGTTGATTTACCTCTCCCACTTCATTGTTTATATTTTACCGTATTTTACCTTGTATAGTACGCAGTTTTTTTACCACTTTTACGGTTTCCGAAAGGGGGGTGCGTACAATATAAGGAAACAATAAAAAGAACTCTTTTTTTCTTGCAGGAAATCGATGTCTGGGAAGAAAAACGTTGACGACGAACAGACATTGAGATAGAAAATTGTGAATACCGATAATACACAATTTTTTCGTAATTTACTCGCTTCATATAAGTAATATATTGACTTAATCCGATTTATAAATGAATAAAGTGTATTATGATGCTTCTTTTTGTATAAATGTTTGCATGTTTGTTGTAAAACTTCAATAAATTGTGTGAAAAATCGTCCCTCGATCTTTTTGTTTATATCGCGTGACGTAATATCACGTGACTTCCAGCTGTTTAGACTGGTACATACTGGGTACATGTAGTATTTTTACAGTTCTATTCTATTCTTATATTTATAGGATTTTATTTAATATTTTATAAAAAATTAATGAAGTTTTTGCTTTATTTTGAAATACATATTTTAGACGGCGTAGAAAGGCAGAATCACCCTACTTTGAAATGGCAATTATTCAATAATGCTTGTTACCCTTCTGAAAACATGCTTACCGGTACACATTTGATGATTGATAATTGGGTCAAACAATATCGCACCTCGGCTGCAGTTTTGACACATTATAAACACGGGTCGAATGGGTTATTCTATTTTTATAATCCTTTGAAGTTGCCGCGAGTATCGACTATTTCTGAGGATGCACTTTGACACGCCGTGTGACCTTTACCAGATTTAGCCATGGGGTACAGGTAACTTATCACGCGTTACACATCTGATTCACTAATGATAAACTCTGGTTCCCGTGAATACACAATGTTAGTATAATCGGCGTAATGGATAACGGTAACCAACGACTTTGTTGTGTTTTAGTAGTTGTAATTATCGGATTACGGACAATTATCTGCGGCATTATAATTGGCTCTTTGATGAGATGATACAAGATAGGTACTCCCCTGAAGATTGGCAATTAATGCTTGAAGTAATTATATTTTCTTTTGTACGCTAATTATCGAGATTTATTTTTATTTTTTATTTTTATTTTCGTTGAATGGTTCATCTAGGAAAACTACTGTCAACACAAATAAATAAACACACCCACACCCCTCCCACTAGTTTATTTTACCACTATTACTACAATACATCACAGTCTGAATATGCGTTATACAAATGAAAATGAAAAGCTTCTTCTGTTCATGTTTCTTAACAAATGACTTCACATTTATCTGAAAAAGAAAGCATAATATTTTGATGCGTACTATACACGGAAACAACTTTTTTACCCCAGTTTTGACCTCCGAGAAGGGGGTGCATACTATACACGGGTGCGTACTATACAAGGTAAAATACGGTACCCGACTGTTGTATTTGCTTGTGTATATTGAAAATAGTATCTGCCATGTTAGAATTAAAATTAACATTAACACAATGTTATATCAACTCCAAAATCTATCTCTAAGTGTGACATATGGCACAATATATACTGAAAGGAAAAACAAACGCAGGGTGCGTATTTCCACTATATATTGCATAATACTGCACACTTAATTCCATATATATTCCAAGGAAATCCCAAGATGTTTTGTAAAAACAAAAAGTGCAGTTAGTTAGATAAAGGACACAACTGTGATGTTGTCGATGTTTTAATCACAGTACACGTTGTAACAAGAAATTCGTAAATGCTGAAGTTCCTCTTTGAAAAATTTAGCCAGTTCAGTACTGTATTTAATGTTAAGTGATTGCAACATTTAAAGCCTAAGTTTGCTCACCTGCTTAAGCTAAATGCGCATTCTGACGATAATGAAACTTTAAAGGGGTAACCATTGGTGTGATCAGTGCTGTTTAAACCTTCTTTCTAAAAGGACAGGCCTAATGTCGCCCTGTACCATTCGATTAGCAGTAGCATATCAAACATACAATATATAGGGGAAATACGCACCCTGCGTTTCTTTTTCCTTTCAGTATACAATAGTTTGTCAATCAGAAACATGTCCTGTTTTCAGCCCTCGTGATATAATTCCTGCCCATATGATCGCAAAACTGTGGAAAAGTGTGCGATATACCATTATTATGAATAAATCAAACCCTAAGCCTGGTATGTCACACAATGTACCAAAGTTTAGAGATCAGATGTGTAGGAATTACATCTCGAGGCTAAAGGGTGTCAGGGTGACACAGTGGCTGATATGAAAACTGACATATAATAATCTATAATTATCGAACCTACATCAATGTGTGGGGTTCATGATTGTGAACACGTATACTAAGTATCAAGGATGTATGACTAATGATTTTGGAACATCTTCCCACTTTTTACAACATCCACATACGCGTTGCGCGAACATATGCGCAGATCACACGAATTCGTCACCAGAGCGCACCCTTAAGTCAAGCTTCTGTAATTTAAAAACATTTAAGCATAATATTTTCTGATGTAATGAAAGACTTAATAAGAAAATACTCCATATTTATGCAATGAATAATGAACCATGTTTAAATTGGAGCAATATGGCTTACATTCTGTTTTGTGGAAAAAAAGCTTGGATAACAAAGTTTGAATTAATATCATGGCAAAGAGATGTAATGGACCAATGGAGCATCCTTTAATCAGTCCTGTGTGGTGTAAGTGATACATCTTATACAGAATCTTCAACACAACCAGTCAGTTTTATTTCTTGTAGCCCATTATGCAGAGTTTGTGACACCATTCTGCAGCAAAACTAGGCAAGGATATTTCTTATAGCTTCTCTGACACTAGTGGTATTACAGTGGTTGTATTAAATGTAGTTTTTATTCTCTGACACTGGTGGTTGTATTAGCTGTAGTTTGTATTCTCTGACACTGGTGGTTGTATTAGCTGTAGTTTGTATTGTTGACACTGGTGGTTGTATTAAATGTAGTTTGTATTGTTGACACTGGTGGTTGTATTAAATGTAGTTTGTAGTGTTGACACTGGTGGTTGTATTAAATGTAGTTTGTATTCTCTGACACTGGTGGTTGTATTAGCTGTAGTTTGTATTCTCTGACACAATGGTTGTATTAGCTGTAGTTTTCATTCTCTGATACTGGTGGTAACATAGTGGATGTATCACCTGCAGTTTGTATACTCTGTCACTGATGGTAACATAGTGGTCTGGTGATTGTATTAGCTGTAGTTTGTATTCATTCTCTGACACTGTAGTTTATATTCTCTGACACTGATGGTAACACAGTGGTTGTATCAGCTGTAGTTTGTATTCTCTGATACTGGTGGTAACACAGAGGATGTATCAGCTGTAGTTTGTATTGTCTGTCACTGATAGTAACTTAGCGGTCTGGTGGTTGTATTATCTGTAGTTTGTATTGTCTGAAACTGGTAGTTGTATTAGCTGTATGGTGTATTGTCTGAAACTAGTGACTGTATTAGCTGAAGTTTGTATTGTCTGAAACTTTTGGTTGTATTAGCTGTAGTTTGTATTCTCTGATACTGTTGGTTGTATCAGCTGTAGTTTATATTCTCTGACACTGGTTGTTGTATTAGCTGTAGTTTGTATTATCTGACACTGGTGGTTGTATTCACTGTAGTTTGTATTGTCTGAAATTGGTGGTTGTATTATCTGTAGTTTGTATTCTCTGACATTGGTGTTTGTATTGTTGGCATTTTGTATTATCTGACACTGGTAGTAGTATTAGCTGTAGTTTGTATTCTCTGAAATGGGTGGTTGTACTTGCTGTAGTTTGTATTCTCTGATACTGGTGGTAACACAGTGGCTGTATTAGCTGTTGTTTGTATTCTCTGCCCTGATGTTAACACAGTGGTTGAATTAGCTGTAGTTTGTATTCTTTGACACTGGTGGTTGTATTAGCTGTAGTTGTATTCTCTGACACAATGGTTGTATTAGCTGTAGTTTGTATTCTCTGATACTGGTGGTAACACAGTGGATGTATCACCTGTAGTTTGTATTCTCTGTCACTGATGGTAACATAGTGGTCTGGTGGTTGTATTAGCTTTAGTTTGTATTCTCTGATACTGGTGGTAACACAGTGGTTGTATTAGCTGTAGTTTGTATTCTCTGCCCTGATGTTAACACAGTGGTTGAATTAGCTGTAATTTGTATTTTTTGACACTGGTGGTTGTATTAGCTGTAGTTGTATTCTCTGACACAATGGTTGTATTAACTGTAGTTTGTATTCTCCATCACTGGTGGTTGTATTAGCTGTAGTTTGGATTCTCTGACACTGATGGTAACACAGTGGTTGTATCAGCTGTAGTTTGGATTCTCTGATTCTGGTGGTAACACAGAGGATGTATCAGCTGTAGTTTGTATTCTCTGTCACTGATGGTAACATAGCTGTCTGGTGGTTGTATTAACTGTAGTTTGTATTATCTGACACTGGTGGTTGTATTCACTGTAGTTTGAATTGTCTGAAATTGGTGGTTGTATTAGCTGTAGTTTGTATTCTCTGACATTGGTGGTTGTAGTGTCTGTAGTTTGTATTCTCTGACACTGGTGGTAGTATTAGCTGTAGTTTGTATTCTCTGAAATGGGTGGTTGTATTAGCTGTAGTTTGTATTCTCTGATACTGGTGGTAACACATTGGTTGTATTAGCTGTAGTTTGTATTCTCTGACACTGATGTTAACACAGTGGTTGAATTAGCTGTAGTTTGTATTCTCTGACACTGATGGTTGTATTAGCTGTAGTTTGTATTGTCTGAAACTGGTGGTTGTATTAGCTGTAGTTTGTATTGTCTGACACTGGTGGTTATATTAACTGTAGTTTGTGTTGTCTGACACTGGTGGTTGTATTATATGTAGTTTGTATTGTCTGACACTGGTGGTTGTATTGGCTGTAGTTTGTATTCTCTGATGCTGATGGTTGTATTAGCTGTAGTTTGTATTATGATGTTATTAATTAAGCGAATTCATATTGGCCCAGTTATTGGTCCAAGGACTGTCATATCGGCCCATCGTGCCAATATGATAGTCCGAGGAACAATAACTGGGACAATATGAAAACACTTAATTAATGAGAATTTTATTAATTAACAGCCACTACAGTATACTTTGTTTTTAATCAAATTATTTTGACATACTTTGCGTTTATTTATAGTAGCGTTAATTTCATTTATATGTCAAAAAGCGAGCGCGAATGACGTTACTTAACGTGAATGATGTCACTTAACTATCGTATTGGCGAGTTTCTTCATATTGGCCTTTTTTTTCATATTGGCCGACTTCCGGTTCATATGGGCCGAGTTTGCGTCGTATTGTGGGTAGGGTTTCTAGTAAAACAAGGCTTATATAGTTAAGTTAATTAATAATGTCTGATACTGGTGGTAGCACAGTGCTTGTATTATCTGTAGTTTGTATTCTCTGACACCGGTAATAACACAGTGGCTGCATTAGGTGTAGTTTGCATTATGTATCATTGGTTTGGGTATTAGCTATAGTTTGTATTCTCTGACACTATTGATAACACATTGGTTATTGGTTTTCTATTAATATAAATAAATGATAATTCCATTACAACATCTTTAGTTGAAGATAAAATGTAATTTGAAGGGTGGGAGTAGAAGTGAACGATTGATTGATATTTGTCAGATATTTGTCACTCAGTAGATCGTGACTGCTTCTTCCTAGCAGGAAGTGATAGGCTGCTAGATACATGTCAACACTCCCATCAAAGTAATGCCTGCAGGCAAAATATGCCACTTACCTTGATTTGGTTAGTTATTTTCAATGGATATTACCATGTTTTCAATAGTTAACATCAATCATAAACTTTCATCAAATTAAATTGTTCACTGAAGTGTATGGCAGTTTGGTTTAGATGTTTATATGTTTGATAAGAATACTCCAAATAGTGACTGCACATTTATATTAGATAATTATGTGATTTATGTTTTCCTGATGTGGAATATATTATGGATTTAATGAAGTTTTTTTAAAAACCAGTCTTCTTGTCAACATCATAAGGTAAAGCAGCCTATATATTTATTTAATTTATATTTTATTATCAACCAATTTCAGTATTTTAAAGGGGCACATCACCGTCTTGTTTTTCTTTAAAAGCTCGACCTGATCATGAAATTTTGAGCTTGATTGGTCATGTCAAACTTACTGCGCACGTGCTGCATGTTTGAAAAAAAATTGGCACTGCAGCTTAGCGGATTATTAAAGCGAGAAATTCACACGCCATCATACTCATTGCCCAAAATACACAATAGGATTTACCCAGTTGAATAATATAGGTTGAATGCAGACAAAAATAAAAATACACAAAGTTGCTTATAGACACCACTTTAAAGGGACACACGGCAATCTTGAAGAGTTCGAAATGGGTGTCTCAATTTATATATCCAGTATCATTTTAACTTTTATCCTGGTTATATTTAAATCAAATTTTAAGTATTCACTATTTCGTCTTATTATACTATAAGTTTTAATATATCATTGGTGCAATAATATCAAAACTTAACAATATGCAAATTCCTTTATACTATTCTTATAATTAATATTAATGATTGAACAAATGCAAGTTATTTAGAAAAACTAACGGGACGCTGTGAGTTTTTAAAAAGTCAAAATTGCCGTGTGTCCCTTTAATTTTGTTTTTATTTCTCAAATTTGTTGAGCATACAGTTGCTGAAATGAGGATTTAAAATCAAACAATTTGTTTAAAGCTACAGACGCCCTATATCAATCGATTTCTTCTTTGTAGGCGTGTCTTTATTTGTAACTTCATGTTCACCAGCTCATGTCGAGTATTTAAGCGAGCAAATATAGCGCATGAAATCATTTACTGTATATACATCGACCAGTGCACATCGTACCTATCTATACTCAGGTAACAGTAATTTTTATCGGGGCTCGAACACACGACCTTCTGATTTCAAGTCCTATGCTCTATCCACTGAACTACAACGGTACTTGAGAAAATAGTATATTAACTACCATATATTATGGGGCAAAATAACATATTTGAACGCAACTAAAGATGGATCAATAAATATGCAGTCCATATTGTCGCACATGTAAATTAACATTGCCTGGTGTAATACTGTATCTTATCAATATGAAACTAATACTTCGACTCAAATCAACCATATATCGACTTGTTATTAAGCGTTTGATGAGTTTGCGTACGCGCTCTTGTTATTATGTAATGCCTATTTAGTGTTAAAAATGCTACAAAATACCAATAAATAGCAGTGGTCTAGAGGTTCAGCGTACATCTTTCAAGTTTTACAAGTGCAAGACTGTGGTTCAAATCCCGTTCCGGGCAACTTTTTTTTTATCACATATATTCTGGAGCCGTATATTTATCGATGTTACCTGTGCGGAGGCTAAATAAAAATGTGAAATTTTACGTATCGATTTCTCCTTATATACCGACTTTTGGGGTGTTCGTCGATTTGAAACTACTTCACACGTGACTCATTCATGTTCATGATTTATTACCAGTGAAAATAGGGACTGTACAGCTTTAAGGAGAATTGTCTGCATTTATGATTTAGTCCATTGATAATCTCATAATTGATTTATAAATGTTCTTTCACTTAGAATCTGACTCTCCTACAATTTAAGTACGCTAATGAATACAGAGCCATTTGTTTGGAGTGAAGAAGCAGAATGCCTATTTTGTTTGTTTTCCCTTTCACAATGTTTCCTTGGTCTTTGAGTTGACTGACAGTCCGCTGTTGTGTTTTTGATTGTACTGTTTAACCTTTAACCTATATAATGGACTGTTCTTTCTTTGAATTAAGACCATTCCATTTATGTGACATTTAAAGGGGTGTTTGGGGAAATGACGGATCAGCAGCCAGACATTGTAAACCCTAATAAGCCCGCTACATATATATAATGGACTGTTCTTTCTTTGAATTAAGACGATTCCATTTATGTGACAAAGGGGTGTTTTGGGAGAAATGACTGATCAGCAGATGGACATTGTTACTCGCAGGCTGATCTGGATTTACAATGGACGCAAAGGCTATTATAGTCGTGTTTTGTTGGTTAAGGGTTAATATTATTAAACTGAATAGGCTTACTGGTATATATATCACTGTCAGTGAAGTGTTTTCATTTACTTGCCTTCACTAAACAATAGGTGTCACTAAACAACAGGGCCCCGTTTTATTAAACATCTTACGATAAGTCTCAAATTTTAAAATCGTTCACTTTTTTCACGTAAGCATTTAATGTAGACAAGTATGTGTGCACGTAGTGCAGAACTACCACATGTATAAGAAAATGAAATGAAATCACGTTTATTTGAAAAGTGTAATTGATAGTGAAACATTTAAGAAATTGATTTACGATCAAAATGGTCGTAAGTTGTTTCATAAAACGGGCCCCAGGTGTCTATGTCATTGTTTATTTAAAGTCTGTGGTAGAAGTAGTCAACAATTGAATTGCAACTATTAATAACTATTAAAAATCCGTGGTGGATTAATAGGCATGTATATGAGACGTGAGAGTTTAATAGATAATTAACGTGAATTATCTAGATTAACGTAATATTTATTATGATTGTAAACCATTATTCAAGTATCTGTCTGAAACACATAGTTTTTGCCTACTGGCCTTAGACTTATTTTCCGAAGAATTGCTATTGTGTGAAACCGCTAGTGCGAGGACTGATAGCACGAGTTGTAAATAAGCTTGACCGAAATGTATCCACTGTACAAACAAATTATATGTATAGAGTTGTTTTGTTTTCTTTCTCTCTTTCTTTTTCTGATGATTTTCCCCTCTGTATTAGTTATGCTATATACCATGTATACTATTCGAAATTGTTTGTTTAAAATACTAGGTGTAAGTGCTCTTTTGTAGCTTTACTCCATGATAGTATTATACATGCTCTTCTCAATGTAATGTAACCGCCTCATTGTAATAGGCGATGAACATTGTATGATGTTTATGCTGAATAAAATAATTGAATTGAATTGAATTGAAATATATCTGTACTGATATTCACATTAATATGATACATGTTTATCATGCGGATAACAAGCTGTTTTATTTGACGCATGTGAATATAATATGATAAGTGTTAAGGAAATTGGGATGAATTGTGATTTATACAAGGAAGTGTTATGTAATTATAGCCTTCTCATTGTATCAACTCAGTTAATGTTTATAATACCTGCACTGCTGCCATGCTTTGTGGCATTGTATTTTGTATCCTCATGGCTTTAAGCCAATTGGAAATTGGAACTGTCTATAACAGGTCATAATAATCCAACCCTTAGTATGCAGTAATTCATCTGTTTGTAAAGGTGTCAATATGCAAAGTTAGGTATTAAAAGGCCTACTGTTATGGTCTACAATTATGATACTTGTGCCATAATTAATCTGATTGTAAATGTGTCAATAACAGGTGATTAATATTAAATGGTATATAAGTAGCAAAATTGCAATATATTACGTAACTCGTAACTGCACTTAAATTGTTAGCCGTGTCAATAACAGGTGATTAATATTAAATGGTATACAAGTAGCAAATTCTGTTAACTGAAACTGTTTTATTCATAACAAGTTCATCCCGATCTTAATCATAAAAGTTCTTTTTACCAAAAGCTCATACCGTATTTGCCCCTTTAAGTGCCCTGGGCAGATGCAGAAAAAAGGTGGGGGTGCATATTAGGACATAAAATTCCATCATTGCCAACCCGGTTTTCTGATGCAAGAAGTATTCGTCCTCGATTTAGTACTAACCCGTCGCTCACTAAGGCACTTGTTACACAGTACATTATACTAGCGGTAAAGAGTTTCGTTAACAAACAACATGACACAGTTCGAATATATTTCAGCTATTCGTGGATTTCACGTCTATAAAAATACATAGACGCCAACTAAAGGCGAAGAATTAGAAACATTGCATGAAAAAGACAACCCATGTGATAAGTATGCAGTTTCGGTTCTAAAAGACAGTGTTATTGTCGGACATGTTCCGCGGGAGATAAGTAAAGTTGTAACATTTTTTCTAAAGCATGGCGGAGTTAATTGTAACTGGTAAATGCAAGGATTGGAAATTCCATGCATAATTTAATTTTCCGGACCTTCAGACATGACTGAAAAACTTGGAACTTTGCTGTAGGTTAGTAGCTTTTTGTTGAAATAGGGGCAGTTAATGAATTTTAGGTGGAAAAACATTTAGGGGCGCTTATAGAAGCAGGGGTGCTTACGGTAATAAATAATGTTAAACTCTTCCCCGTACCATATTCTACCTAAAAATCTACATGCCACCAAAAGGCTTGTTAAAATTAAAATAATTCATAACTTGTTTCATCAATCTTATATAGAATGGGAACTCGTTTGAGATCCTATTTATATTGGTCAGGTCATTAGATCCAATATAATAGATTTAAATACTGGTGTTTATATTGTATTGTACATGTTTCTCATGCTTGCATCATGTTAAAGGGACACAATGTTGAAGTGTTTGAAACGGAAATCTTGTTTTATATATCCAGTATCATTTTTACTTTAACCCTGGTCACATTTAAATAAATCAAATTTTGAGTATTCACTATTTCGTCTTATTATACTATAAGTTTTAATATATTATTGGTGCAATAATATCAAAAAATAATCATATGCAAAAACAAATTGTTAAATGCTATTCTAATAATTACTATTAATGACTGAACAAATGCAAGTTATGCAGAAAAACTAGCGGGATCGATGCTGTGTGTTTTTAAAAAATAAAGATTGCCATGTGTCCCTTTAAAATCGTAATAAAGTCTATTGTTGTTATATTAACCCTTAACCCGCTACATATATATAATGGATCGTTCTTTCTTTGAATTAAGACCATTCCATTTATGTGACAAAGAGTTACTCGCAGGCTGATCTGGGTTTACAATAGACGCAAAGGCTATTGTAGTCATGCTTGGTGGGTTAAGGGTTAAAAGGCTTAAAGGGATGATGGACTATTTTCAAACATTTTTAGGTCTAAGTCCAGCAGAGCTTATGGGATGGCGAGTTGTTTGTCCGTCCGTCCGTCGTCCTTTAACTTTTGCCTTGTGAACACTCTAGCTACTTCATTTTTAATGCGATCTTAACCACACTTGGCCAAAGTCTTTATATCAATGAGAGCTTGGATGAGTTTGAAAACCAGCCAGATCGGATCAGTAGGACCAGAGTTATGGCTCTTGTTTTGTTGAAAAATCCCGTTTTCTGCCTTGTGAACACTCATTTACGCCAGAGGTATGGCCCTTGTTTTTGCTAAAATATGTCATTTTTAGCTCTACTGGCCAAGGGCCAGCAGAGCTTATGGGATGGTGTGTTGTCCGTCTTCCGTCGTCCGTCCGTCGTCCGTTAACTTTTCTTCAAACGACTTCTCCTCAGAAACCGCATGGCTAATTTTGACCAAACTTCACATGGATGATCCTTAGATGAATGCTTTTTAGATTTGTTAAAATTAGGTCGGCGCTACATCCAAGATGGCTGCCATTACCATATATGGTCGAAACCTTAAACAAGAGGCCCAAGAGGGCCTGTGGACGCTCTGGCTAATATGGCTCTTATAACATCAATGAAGCGAGTGACTATCATCTTAAAGAGGCAAAATATAGCATTTTTAACTAAATCAAGAGCTATAACTCCCCCATTACTGGTCCGATCTGGCTGGTTTTCGAACTTGGCCAGTAGAGATAATAAAAATAAAATAAATAAATAAAAAAAATTAAAAAAAATTAAAAAAATAAAAATAAAAAAAAAAATTAAAAAAATATTTCAAAAAAAATAATATATATATAAAAAAAAAAAATATTTCCAAAAAAAAAAAAAAAAAAAAAAAAAAAAAATTCAAAAAATAATATAAAAAATAATAATAATTAAAAAAAAAAAGAAAATAAAAAATAAAAAATAAATGAATTAAAAAATTTAAAACAAGCATTGGTGTAAAACTGTGACCCCCGGGGCGGGGCCAGATGTGGCCCCAGGGTCAGCATTTGAACAAAATTGGTAAAGGACCATAAGCTTATAGCAACAGCAAAATATTAAACCTCTGGCTCTTGCAGTTTCAGAGAAGAAGATTTTTTAAGTTTTTCCCTATACATGTCTATGTAAAACATGTGACCCTTGGGGCGGGGTCAAATGTGACCCCAGCGTCACCATTTGAACAAAGTTGATAAAGGACCATAAGCTTATAACAAATGTAAAATATCAAACCTCTGGCTCTTGTAGTTTCCGAGAAGAAGATTTTTTAAAAAAAAATCCTATATAAGTCTATGTAAAACTGTGACCCTTGGGGCGGGGACAAATTTGACCCCAGGGTCACCATTTGAACAAACTTAGTAGAGGACCATAAGCTGATGCTACATGTAATACATGAGAGCTCTGTGCCATGTGGTTCCAGAGAAGAAGATTTTTTCCAGTTTTTGCCTATACAAGCCTAAGTAAAACTGTGACCCCCAGGGTGGGGCCAAATGTGACCAATGGGTCACCATTTGAACAAACTTGGTAGAAGACTATAAGCTTATAGCAAATGCAAAATATTAAACCTCTGGCTCTTGCAGTTTCAAAGAAGAAGATTTTTTAAGTTTTTCCCTATACATGTCTATGTAAAACATGAGACCCTTGGGGCGGGGTCAAATGTGACCCGAGGGTGACCATTTGAACAAACTTGGTAAAGGACCATAAGCTTATAGCAAATGCAAAATATTAAACCTTTGGCTGTTGCAATTCCAGAGAAGAAGATTTTTTTCAGTTTTTCCCTATACAAGAATTTATGTAAAACTGTGATCCTGGGGCGGGGCAAGATGTGACACCAGGGTCACCATTTGAACAAACTTGGTAAAGGACCATAAGCTTATAATAAATGTAAAATATCAAACCTCTGGCTCTTGTAGTTTCCGAGAAGATGATTTTTAAAAAAAAAGATCCTATATAAGTCTATGTAAAACTGTGACCCTTGGGGCGGGGACAAATTTGACCCCAGGGTCAGCATTTGAACAAACATAGTAGAGGACCATAAGCTGATGCTACATGTAATACGTGAGAGCTCTGTGCCATGTGGATCCAGAGAAGAAGATTTTTTTTCATTTCTGCCTATACAAGCCTATGTAAAACTGTGACCCCCGGGGTGGGGCCAAATGTGACCCCTGGGTCACCATTTGAACAAACTTGGTAGAGGACCACAAGCTTATAGCAAATGCAAAATATTAAACCTCTGACTCTTGCAGTTTCAGAGAAGAAGATTTTTTAAGTTTTTCCCAATACATGTCTATGTTAAACATGTGACCCTTGGGGCGGGGCCAAATGTGACCCCAGCGTCACCATTTGAACAAAGTTGATAAAGGACCATAAGCTTATAACAAATGTAAAATATCAAACCTCTGGCTCTTGTAGTTTCCGAGAAGAAGATTTTTAAAAAAAAATCCTATATAAGTCTATGTAAAACTGTGACCCTTGGGGCGGGGACAAATTTGACCCCAGGGTCACCATTTGAACAAACTTAGTAGAGGACCATAAGCTGATGCTACATGTAATACATGAGAGCTCTGTGCCATGTGATTCCAGAGAAGAAGATTTTTTCCAGTTTTTGCCTATACAAGCCTAAGTAAAACTGTGACCCCCAGGGTGGGGCCAAATGTGACCAATGGGTCACCATTTGAACAAACTTGGTAGAAGACCATAAGTTTATAGCAAATGCAAAATATTAAACCTCTGGCTCTTGCAGTTTCAGAGGAGAAGATTTTTTAAGTTTTTCCCTATACATGTCTATGTAAAACATGTGACCCTTGGGGCGGGACCAAATGTGACCCCAGGGTCACCATTTGAACAAACTTGGTAAAGGACCATAAGCTTATAATAATTGTAAAATATCAAACCTCTGGCTCTTGTAGTTTCCGAGAAGAAGATTTTTAAAAAAAAAATCCTATATAAGTCTATGTAAAACTGTGACCCTCGGGGCAGGGACAAATTTAATCCCAGGGTCACCATTTGAACAAACTTAGTAGAGGACCATAAGCTGATGCTACATGTAATACATGAGAGCTCTGTGCCTTGTGGTTTCAGAGAAGAAGATTTTTTAAACTTTTTTCCTATATGTCTATATGAAAAACATGCAAAATCTCAATATACAAACTTTGGACCCCCGAGGCACAGGCATTTTTGACCCCGGGGACTTTATTTGAAGAAACTTGATAGTCTAGGCGTTGGCGATCATTTTAAAAGAAAAACTGTTGAAATCTGTCCAGCGGTTCTGGAGAAGAAGATTTTTTAAGGTTTCGACCATATATGGTAATGGCAGCCATCTTGGATGTAGCGCTGACCTAATTTTAACAAATCTAAAAAGCATTCATCTAGGGATCATCCATTTGAAGTTTGGTCAAAATTAGCCAAGCGGTTTCTGACGAGAAGTCGTTTGAAGAATTCCCTATACATGTCTATGTAAAACATGTGACCCTTGGGGCATGGCCAAATGTGACCCTTAGGTCACCATTTGAACAAACTTGTTTAAGGACCATAAGCTTATAGTAAATGCAAAATATCAAACCTCTGGCTGTTGTAGTTTCTGAGAAGAAGATTTTTTAAAAAAAAATCCTATATAAGTCTATGTAAAACTGTGACCCCCGGGGCGGGGACAAATTTGACCCCAGGGTCACCATTTGAATAAACTTAGTAGAGGACCATAAGCTGATGCTACATGTAATACATGAGAGCTCTGTGCCTTGTGGTTTCAGAGAAGAAGATTTTTTAAAGTTGTTTCCTACATGTCTATATGAAAAACATGCAAAACCTCAATATACAAATTTTGGACCCCCGGGGCACGGCCATTTTTAACCCCGGGGACTTTATTTGAACAATCTTGATAGTCTAGGCGTTGGCGATCATTTTAAAAGAAAAACTGTTGAAATCTGTCCAGCGGTTCTGGAGAAGAAGATTTTTTAAGGTTTCGACCATATATGGTAATGGCAGCCATCTTGGATGTAGCGCTGACCTAATTTTAACAAATCTAAAAAGCATTCATCTAAGGATCATCCATGTGAAGTTTGGTCAAAATTAGCCAAGCGATTTCTGAGGAGAAGTCGTTTGAAGAAAAGTTAACGGACGACGGACGGACGACGGAAGACGGACAACACACCATCCCAAAAGCTCTGCTGGCCCTTGGCCAGTAGAGCTAAAAATCTTCTTCTCCAGAACCGCTGGACAGATTTCAACAGTTCTTCTTTTAAAATGATCGCTAACGCCTAGACTATCAAGTTTGTTCAAATAAAGTACCCGGGGTCAAAAATGGCCGAGCCCCGGGGGTCCAAATTTTGTATATTGAGGTTTTGCATGTTTTTCATATAGACATATAGGAAAAACCTTTAAAAAATCTTCTTCTCTGAAACCACAAGGCACAGAGCTCTCATGTATAACATGTAGCATCAGCCTATGGTCCTCTACTAAGTTTGTTCAAATGGTGACCCTGGGGTCAAATTTGGCCCCGCCCTGAGGGTCACAGTTTTACATAGACTTATATAGGATTTTTTTTAAAAAAATCTTCTTCTCAGAAACTACAAGAGCCAGAGGTTTAATATTTTGCATTTGCTATAAGCTTATGGTCCTTTACCAAGTTTGTTCAAATGGTGACCCTCAGGTCACATTTGGCCCCGCCCCAAGGGTCACATGTTTTACATAGACATGTATAGGGAAAAACTTAAAAAATCTTCTTCTCTGAAACTGTAAGAGCCAGAGGTTTAATATTTTGCATTTGCTATAAGCTTGCGGTCCTCTACCAAGTTTGTTCAAATGGTGACCCAGGGGTCACATTTGGCCCCACCCCGAGGGTCACAGTTTTACATAGGCTTGTATAGGGAAAAACTGAAAAAAAATCTTCTTCTTTGGAATCACATGTCACAGAGCTCTCATGTATTGCATGTAGCATCAGCTTATGGTCCTCTACTAAGTTTGTTCAAATGGTGACCCTGGGGTCAAATTTGGCCCCGCCCTGAGGGTCACAGTTTTACATAGACTTATATAGGATTTTTTTTTTTTTAAAAATCTTCTTCTCAGAAACTACAAGAGCCAGAGGTTTAATATTTTGCATTTGCTATAAGCTTATGGTCCTTTACCAAGTTTGTTCAAATTTTGACCCTCGGGTCACATTTGACCCCGCCCCAAGGGTCACATGTTTTACATAAATTCTTGTATAGGGAAAAACTGAAAAAAATCTTCTTCTCTGGAACTGCAAGAGCCAGAGGTTTAATATTTTGCATTTGCCAAAAGCTTATGGTCCTTTACCAAGTTTGTTCAAATTGTGACCCTCGGGTCACATTTGACCCCGCCCCAAGGGTCACATGTTTTACAGACATGTATAGGGAAAAATTAAAAAAATCTTCTTCTCTGAAACTGCAAGAGCCAGTCTAGGTTTAATATTTTGCATTTGCTATAAGCTTATGGTCTTCTACCAAGTTTGTTCAAATGGTGACCTATTGGTCATATTTGGCCCCACCCTGGGGGTCTGTTTTACTTAGGCTTGTATAGGCAAAAGCTGTTTTTATTTAATTTTTTTTTTTTAATTTGATTAATTTTTTATTTTGTTTTTCAATTGCAATTTTTTTTTTTTTTTTTTTTTTTTTTTTTTTTTTTTGATTGATTTGAATTTTTTTTTTTTTTTTAATTTTTTCATTATCTTTTTAATTACTTGACACTTACTTTAAAATTTCTTGTCGGCGCTACTCATCCTAAATGCCTTATTGAATTTCGACGAAACTTGGCAGGAAGCATCAGTAAGATGTCTAGTTGTGCTTATCACGCTTTTGTTCCAGTTCGCTTATTTTTGACGGAGTTATGGCCCTTTGACATTTTTATTTTAAATTTCTTCTCGGCGCTACTCCTTAAACGGCTTGTTGGATTTCTACGAAATTTGGCAGGACGCTTCAGTATGATGTCTAGTTGTGCAAAGCGCGGTATATCAATGAAATCTTGGACAATTTCGAAAACTAGCTAGATCTTGTTAGTAATAACAGAGTTATGGCCCTTGATTTGTTGAAAAATGCTATATTGTATTTTTCTTTGTTAAATCCATAGGAGAAGAGAGCTATATCTAGCTATATCTATCTAAATCTATAAGAGCTGTTTTAGCCAGTAGAGCGTCCACAGGCCCTCTTGGGCCTCTTGTTTGCCTTGTGAACACTCTAGCACCTTCATTTATTATTTGATCTTTACCAAACTTACATTGAATGTTAATATCGATGAAAGCTCAGAAAAGTTCAAAAATCAGCCAAATCAGATTAGTAACGGCAGAGTTATGGCCCTTTTTGTTCTGGAAAAAGCCATATTTTGCCTTGTGAACACTCTAGCACCTTCATTTATTATTTGATCTATACCCAACTTGCATAGATTGTTAATAATGAAATATTGGATGAGTTCAAAAACATGCCAGATCAGACCATTTACATTGGAGTTATGGCCTTTGATTTTCTGAAATATGCTATAATTTGGCCTTCAATTTACATGATAGGGCCTTCATTTTTCATCCGATCTTTTTCAAACTTTACCAGATTGTTGATATCAATTTAAGCTCGGACGAGTTTGAAAAGCAGCCAGTTCGGACCAGTAGTAATTGAGTTATGGCCCTTGTTCATATTGTTTACACAATAGAGGTCACATTTCTCAAGCAATCTCGGACAAGTTCGATAATGGGCCAGATTGGACCAGTAACACCAGAGTTACGGCCCCTGAATTAGCAAAAAATGAAGTTTTACATGCTGTTAAGATGATACAGACCACATTTCTTGAGAATCTTAACAAAACTGATTATTTTTTTTATAATTTTTGTTGCTTTTTTAGATCACCTGAGCTGAAGGCTCAAGGTGAGCTATTGGGATCACTCTTTCGTCCGTCGTTGTCCGTCGTTAACTTTTGCTTCAAATAACTTCTCCTCAGAAACCGCTTGGCCAATTTTGACCAAACTTCACGTGGATGATCCTTAGATGAATGCTTGTTAGATTTGTTAAAATTAGGTCAGCGTAACATCCAAGATGGCCGCCATTACCATATATAGTTGAAACCTTAAAAAATCTTCTTCTCAAGAACCGCTGGACGGATTTCAACAGTTTTTCTTTAAAAATGATTGCCAACGCCTAGACTATCAAGTTTATTCAAATGAAGTCCCCAGGGTCAAAAATGGTTGTGCCCCGGGGGTCCAAAGTTTGTATATTGAGATTTTGCATGTTTTTCATATAGGCATAAATAGGAAAAAACTTTAAAAAATCTTCTTCTCTGAAACCACAAGGCACAGAGCTCTCATGTATTACATGTAGCATCAGCTTATGGTCCTCTACTTAGTTTGTTCAAATGGTGACCATGGTGTCAAATTTGTCCCCGCCCCGGGGTCACAGTTTTACATAGACTTATATAGGGAAAAAAAAAAGAATCTTCTCGGAAACTGCAAGAGCCAGAGGGCAAATTTGGCCCCGCCACGGGGGTCACAGTTTTACATAGGCTTGTATAGGGAAAAACTGAAAAAATCTTCTTCTCTGGAACTGCAAGAGCCAGGGATTTAATATTTTGCATTTGCTATAAGCTTACGGTCCCCTACCAAGTTTGGTCAAATGGTGACCCTGGTATCAAATTTGGCCGCGCCCCGGGGGTCACAGTTTTGTATAGACTTATATATATATAGGATCAAAACAATCTTCCCCGAAACTGCGAGAGCCAGAGGTTTAATATTTTGCATTTATTATAAGATTATGGTCCTCTACCAAGTTTGTTCAAATGGTGACCCTGTGGTAACATTTGACCCCTGAGGTTTAATATTTTGCATTTACTATACTCTTATAGTCCTTTACTAAGTTTGTTCTGATCAGAGATCAGCAGAGCTTATGCCGTGGTGCGGAGTCCGTCGTCCGTCTGTTCGTCCATCAGTCCATCTGTCCGTAAAGTTTTATTTGTAGCGACTACTCCTCTGAAACTACTGGATGGATATTCATGAAACTTTACAGAAATATTGCCCATGAAGTCTAGTTGATCCTAGCAAAAATTCATGTGGATGTGAAATCCAAGATGGCCACCAAAGCTAAAAATAGATTTTTAAAATACAAGTTTGTAGCGACTTCTTCTTGAAAACTATAAGTAATATGGGACTTTTTCTAAAATGATCAGCATGACATGATGTTGGTCGTTGTCAAAAATAGTTTTGATTCAAACTTAAACATGGCTGCCATCTTTGTTTACATAGAGTTATATAGTAAAAACTTGTAGCGACTACTCCTTTGAAACTACCTGGCGGATTTTCATGAAACTCTACAGGAATGTTGCTCTTGATCTGTAATTGAACCTAGCAAAATTTCAGATTGGCCAAAAATTCAAGATGGCCACCACAGCTAAAAATAGATTTTTAAAAAAAAAGTTTGTAGCGACTACTTTTTGGAAACTATAGATAATATTGATATGGGACTTTTTCTAAAATGATCAGCATGACATGATGTTGATCTGAGTCGAACATTATTTGAATTCGACGTTAAACATGGCTGCCAGTGGCCATCTTTGTTTACATAGAGTTATATAGTAAAAACTTGTAGCGACTACCCCTCTGAAACTACTTGACGGATGTTCATGAAACTTCACAGGAATGTTGCTCTTGATGTCTAGTTGATCCTAGCAAAATTTCAGGCTGGCGGGAAATTCAAAATGGCCACCACGGCTAAAAATAGATTTAAAATAAATAAATTTGTAGCGACTACTTCTTGAAAACTGTAAGTGATATTGATATGGGACATTTTCTAAAATGATCAGCATGACATGATGTTGATCCTTGTTGAAATTTATTTCAATGCAACTTTAAACATGGCCGCTAGCGGTCATCTTTGTTTACATAGATTTATATAGTAAAAACTTGTAGCGACGTTAAACCTGGCTGCCAGTGGCCATCTTTGTTTACATAGAGTTATATAGTAAAAACTTGTAGCGACTACCCCTCTGAAACTACTTGACACATTTTTATGAAACTTCACAGGAATGTTGCTCTTGATGTCTTATTGATCCCAGAATTTTTTTAGGTCGGCCCGAAATTCAAGATTGCCGCCATGGCTAAAAATAGATTTTTTTTTTAAAAGTTTGTAGCGACTACTTCTTGAAAACTGTAAGTGATATTGATATGGGACTTTTTCTGAAATGATCAGCATGACAAGATGTTGATCCTTGTCGAAAATTATTTTGATTCAACCTTAAACATGGCTGCCAGTGGCCATCTTTGTTTACCTAGAGTTATGTAGTAAAAACTTCAACTTGTAGCGACTACTCCTATGAAACTACTTTTTTATGAAACTTCACAGGAATGCTGATCACCTAGCTATCAAAATCTGTCAGTAGAGCTTCAAGGTCATGATTGACCTCTTGTTTATTTTTTTATCATTTTTATTCTTGCTTTTCTTGTTTTTCAATTATTTTTCTTTAATATCTTCTTTTTTTTTTGAAACGCTGCGTTGGATTTTGTGCATTTTGTGCATTTTGTGCATTTTGCAGGTTTTTTTCTGGTTTGTTGATTTTTGATGGAGTTACGGCCCTTTGACATTTTTTACTTCAAATTTTGTCGGCACTACTCCTCCTAAACGACTTGTTGTATTTCGACAAAACTAATTGGCAGGAAACATCAGTAGAATGTCTAGTTGTGAAAATCACACTTTTGTTCCGGTTTGCTGATTTTTTAAGGAGCTGGGGTGGCGGTAAACAACCTATAATGTGTTGATGAGCCATTAAAGAACATCTAATTTGATTCAGTTCAAAAATATTTCTATAGAAAATAAATACATGATACAGTTGTAATGTTTAATGTACTGACATGCCAAATTTTGATTTTACAGATGCTTTAAAAATGCTTAATATGATTTAGGAAGTTGTGATTAAACCTCTTTGATAGAATAATGATTTGAAAAAAGGCCATGTTGGAGTTTTTATACTCAAACTATTTAAAACTATTTTATTCCATCACAAGCAGATCTCAGCATTAATTTGTGATGACATGTTCATGATAAAATAGGACATATGCTTAGATTAAAATGTCAATTTGTGACAGCAAAAAACAACAGCCTCTGTGTGACATGATACTTCCCAATTATAATAGTGGATGTTTTTGCAGGCTAAACATGTTCAATATGAATTAACTTTTTAAAGGGACACTGTCTATAAGTAAAAGCCTATATTTATCATAATGAAGTAAACAAGCTGATATGGACAAGCATCTATTTTTTTGACCGAATCTGGTCTATGGAATGGTAATGTCTGTCCATTCATCAATATTTGCATTTAGCTCCTTTTATGGAAAACTATGAACGCTACTCTTTTGAATGCAGACAAAGGTACTTGATGTTGCATAAACCCTCGATTTTATCAAGATGAAGGTCATTTAAAACATGTTTGGTGGACATGTCAATTTAGGCGAGACCCCATGTTGCATGCAACTCTTGTTATGAAATCTCATTCATAGTGGGACAAATTAAAAAATACCCATGCCAAACTAGACACTGCAGACTTATTGCCCATGATTACCAGGTGAGTGATATAGGGCCATCCTGGCCCTCTTATTTTGCAATGTTTTTAAAGAGGTTCTGATGGGAATTTTATGACGACAACCCTTGATATAAGAGCAGTTTTAGCCAGTAGAGCGTCCACACACCCTCTTGGACCTTTTATTTTTTTAAAGAGCTCTGAAAAACTTAAAAAAAGGTGATAATATTATCAAAATACCTTAAAATAAAGGAGGTATAAAAAATTGCGAGAAAAAAAGTGTAAAAGGTGGCAGCCATCTTTGAATGATGACATCATCATGCCATGACATCATCAAGGCATGACATCATCAAGGCATGACATCATCAAGCCATGACATCATCAAGCCATGACATCATCAAGGCATTTTAAGTAATAGATAGAGTCTGGTCTCAGCGAGTTGGCTTATGTAAACACCGAGATGGGCGTAGCCCATCAAGGTGTTTAAATAACCAACGAGCTGAGACAGACTCTATCTTTTTTGTAGCATGGTGCACTTAGTAACACTGTGACGTCATAGTGACCGTACTCTAAATTACAATATCCGGTAGTTGTAGTACGGTAACACACGCCCCTTTAGTTACCCTAAATTAAACGATTTAATGCTCTGCATTCATCAAAGGAAATGTCACCGACCATGCTACAATAGAGAAAAGAAAACCACTGCAAATGAATGTAAAATCATACAAGGAGATTACAGTGTATACATTTTACACTTTGTTAATTTATTTTTTATCCATTATCTGTGATTTTATTTGCTTTAATAGATATTTTATAAAAATACCATATTTGGTAAAAAGGCTTGATGACATCATCATTCCAAGATGGCCTTCTCCATTTATGTTTCTTTGCAAATATTGAATAGTTTATATCTCCTTTATTTGTCAAGGTATTTTGATAAATTCTTTTACCCCTTTTCTTCTTTTTAGGGTGCTTTAAAATAAACCTTATTTGAAAATAGTGCATTATCCCGTTTAAAGTAGTTGTTAATCAGATCGTTAAAGTGAGATAAAAATTATTGAAGCAAAACCATGATAACAAACATATCATAACATAAATGTCGTAAAAGAGTATTTAAGTTTAAGCAAGGTGATAGTTTTGCAGTTGTGTGTAATATGCTTATATGTTAACATGGTCACTTTAAACAGTATACAATGACTTGTACTGAATCTCGCGATTGCAAAAGGAGATAATTGATATATATGATGTCAAATTAACAGCCATTTAAAACCATTGTATTTGTTACATGTTTGCAAAAGTGAGATGTATAAGTGTATCAACACAGGTAATTTACAACTTTCTTTTATATACAAATGTATCTTTGTTAAATAATTTCTTAATTATGCCTTTGTTGTCAAGGTTTTTGAATGTCAGCCATCTTAACCCATAACCCGCTAAGCATGACTATAATAGCCTTTGCATCCATTGTAAACACAGATCAGCAGGTTTTACAATGTTCAGCTGCTGATCAGTCATTTTCTCCAAAACACCCCTTTGTCACATAATTGGCTGCAATAATCAAAACATGGGTCATGCTCATGCCGCGTGATAATGCTTGATTGGATCGAGCTGTTCTTTTTTGCTAAAAACAGCAACACCCTAAAAATTCTTGCATACGCATAGTTGGATAAATGGCTATGGTACAAAACATTTATAGCATATTTTTCTCATATTTTTCGTAGCATATTTTTCTCGAGAAGCAGTATAAATCGTATAAACTTGAAAAATTATGCTATAAATATTACTTATAGAATTTCAAACGTTGACATGTTCTGTTGCTCTATAAGTAAGGCCTTATGTTCAGGTTGTTTTAATTATTGTTTATGGAATTGCTTAGTTTAAAAACTCAACTACTCAGTGAGTTTTTGTAGTATAAATCATCAATATTAATTTATTGTAGCATGGTCGGTGACATTTCCTTTGATGAATGCAGAGCATTAAATTGTTGAATTTAGGGTAACTAAAGGGGCGTGGCTTTACCGTACTACAACTACCGGATATTGGAATTTAGAGTACGGTCACTATGACATCACAGTGTTACTAAGTACACCATGCTACAAAAAAAATAAGAGTCTGTACGCCCATCTCAGTGTTTAAATAAGCCAACTCGCTGAGACCAGACTCTATCTATTACTTAATTCATGCTTTTAAATATTAAGTTTTGTAATTTGAAGTGTACTACTCAAAATTTGCTAAGGATCACTTTTGTGCTGTCTAAATTTCTTGCTGAAATAAATAGCATTAATTCTATTTTACATGAAATTATTTAGGGCAGTGTATGGCCATGTGATCTCATGACTTGATTCAAATTATGGAATTGTTGAAGTATCAATGAAATTAATATCGTTATTGTGAATTAATTTCTAATAAAATTATATGGAAGAATAAAACTGATCCTTAGCAAATTTTGAGTAGTATATATATGTTGTGATCAAAGTACAGAAAGGCTATCCATGAACAAAACTCGCTGAATTGGTTTTCTAGAACATTTTAAAGTATAAAAAGTAATTTTACTATAAGGCTGCAGGTAAATATTTAAAAAATACCCAGGAAATTTGTTTTTTGTTTGTTTCATAGGTTTTTCTAAATTAATGATGTATTGCACTTAAAACAATAAAAAAAAAAAGCCAAAATAATTATTTTATAGCTCTTAAGGAAGAATTAACATGTGGTTCAAAATTCTGTCCATATTTAAACTACTTACATGTATGATTAAAATACTTTAAAACACATTTGGAATACATGTTTGAACTTCTGTTGTTTATAAGTTGAATTTCAGTCGTAAGACAAAGTGTTTGAAATATACAGTTTCTAAACAGGTAGATACATGTCTATATGAACTTTGTTATTTAAGTTTATACCTTCAAGGACTTTCGTACCGTCGTATTTAAATGCAAATTAAGTAAAAGTTTACATAATGTTTTAATGAGTGTAATGTTTGGTTAAAACAATTTGCCAAGTAGCTGTACAGCTGCGGATCTAGCCCGCACACACGTACACGAAAAGAGTTTGCCAAGTAGCTGTTCAGCGGCGGATCTAGCCCGCACACACATACACGAAAACAATTTGCCAAGTAGCTGTTCAGTGGCGGATCTAGCCCGCACACACATACACGCAAAAACAAATTCACGAACGCACGCACGTATCATGGCTGACACACACCTGTCATTTGTATCATGTGCAAAACCATGGCTGACATACATCCATACACCTGTCATTTAAATATATCACGTGCGTACATACATCTTTCATTTTTGTCACGAGCATACTATGGCTGACATACAACTTTTTTATTTGTGTCATGTTCATACTATGGCTGACATACACCTGTCATTTGTATCACGTGCATACTATGGCTGGCATACACCTGTCATATGTATCATGGCATACTTTGGCTGGCATACACCTGTCATTTGTATCATGTGCATACTTTGGCTGGCATACACCTGTCATTTGTATCATGGCATACTTTGGCTGGCATACACCTGTCATTTGTATCACGTGCATACTATGGCTGGCATACACCTGTCATTTGTATCATGTCATACTTTGGCTGGCATACACCTGTCATTTGTATCACTTGCATACTATGGCTGGCATACACCTGTCATTTGTATCATGGCATACTTTGGCTGGCATACACCTGTCATTTGTATCACGTGCATACTATGGCTGACATTTATATCACATGCATATCAGCAATCACTTCTTTCATCCAGTTTTGACATTAATGTTTGGGAACCAGAGACTACATATTTTAACCCTTAACCCGCTAAGCATATAAGAAACTGTAATAGGCTTTGTGTCCATTGTAAACCCAGATCAGCCTGCGAGATCAGCTTGCGAGTAACTCGCAGGCTGATCAGGGTTTACAATGTCTGACTGCTGATCAGTCATTTCCCCCAAAACACCCCTTTTGTCACATAAATGGAATGGTCTTAATTCAAAGAAAGAACAGTCCATTATATATATGTAGGGGGTTAAGGGTTAAGAACTAGGTCATTTATACAATCTACTCTGTGTCTGTCGCAAAATTACTATGTAATATTTTAATGAAGGAGAAAGAAAGGGAGATAAATTATTCATTGACTGAATTCAAAGTGTAATATAACGGTCACAACTCGGTTAGCTCTACTGGCCGAAGGCCAGCAGAGCTTATGGGATGGTGAGTTGTCCGTCGTCCGTCGTCCGTCCGTCCGTCCGTCGTCCGTCGTCCGTAGTCTGTCCGTCTGTTAACTTTTGCCTTGTGAACACTCTAGGGCCTTCATTATTAATCGAATCTTTACGAAACTTTGCCAGTGTCTTTATATCAATGAAAGCTCGGACAAGTTCGAAAACCAGTCAGTTCGGATAAATTTCACCGGAGTTATGGCCCTTGTTTTGCTGAAAAATGCCATATTAAGCCTTGTGAACACTCTAGCACCTTCATTTATTATTTGATCTTTACCAAACTTGCACAGATTGTTAATATCAATGAATGCTGGGACAAGTTCGAAAACCAGCCTAATCAGATCAGTAACGCCGTAGTTATGGCCCTTGTTTTTTCTGAAAATTTCTGTTTTCTGCCTTATGAATGCTCTAACACCTTCATTTATTATTTGATCATTACAAAACTTGCACAGATTGCTAATACCAATGATAGCTTGGACAAGTTCGAAAATCAGCTAAATTGGGTCAGTAACACCAGAGTTACGGCCCTTGTTTTTTCTGAAAAACGCTGTTTTCTGCCTTGTGAACACTCTAGAACATTCATTTATTATTTGATCTTTACCAAACTTGCATAGATTGTTAATATTAATAAAAGCTTGGACTAGTTCGAAAACCAGATAGATCAGACCATTAGCGGAGTTATTGCCCTTGATTTAGTTAAAAATGCTATATTTTGCCTCATTAAGACGATAGGGCCTTCGACTTTGATCCAATCTTTACCAAACTTTACCAGATTGTTTATATAAATGAAAGCTCGGACATGTTTGAAAACCAGCTAGATCGGACCATTAACAGCATAGTTATGGCCCTTGATTTAGTTAAAAATGATATATTTCGCCTCGTTAATTCGATAGGGCCTTCATCTTTCATATGATATTTACAAAACTGATTGTTTATATCAATGACAGCTCAGACAATTTCGAAAACCAGCCAGATCGGACCAGTAACAGATCAGTTGTGGCCCTTGATTTAGTTAAAAATGCTATATTTTGCCTCGTTAAGTTGATAGGGCCTTCATTTTCCATGCGATCTTTAAGAAACTTTACCAGATTGTTAATATCAATGAAAGCTTGGACAAATTCGAAAACCATCCAGTTTGGACCATTTACATCGGAGTCATGGCCCTTGATTTTCTGAAATATGCTATATCTTGGCCTCATTAAGACGAAAGGGCCTTCATTTGGCCGGATTTCATTGAAACTTTGCAGGTATGATCAGTACCAAGCGTAGTTGTACATAGTCTCCATGTTCCAGTTGAATGATTTTGGCAGAGTTAAAGGTTTTAATACACAAACTTTGTTCTGACTAGTTCTCCTGAACCCCTGGCTGGATTTAAACGATCATTTTCATGTCTAGTTTTGCAAATCATTGCCATATTCCGGCTGAATGATTTTTTTGGCAGAATTATGGCCCTTTAAATATTTTAATACACAAACTTTGTCTGATCTACTTCTCCTGAACCCATCGCCAGATTTCAATGAAACTGCAGGGATGATCAGCACCAAGCCTAGTTGGGCATGTCATCGTCACGTTCTGGTTTACAGATATTTGGCAGAGTTATGGCCCTTTAAAGGATTTTGATACCACAGTTTTTTCACGGGCTAGTTCTCCTGAACCCCTGGCTGGATATAGACGAAACTTGACAAGATAATCAGTATCAAGCCTAGTTGTGCATATCATCGCCATATTTGGGTTGAATGATTTTGGCAGAATTATAGCCCTTTAAAAGTTTTAATACACAAACTTTGTCCAGATTAGTCTCTTCTGAACTCTTTGCCAAATTTCAGCGAATCTTGGCAAGAATGTTCAATACTAAGCCTATTGGCACCTGTCATTGCCATGTTCTGGTTGAATGATTTTTGAAAGACTTATGGCCCCTTATACATAAACTTTATCTTGAGCCAGTAGAGCGTCCACAGGCCCTCTTGGGCCTCTTGTTTATTTCACTGGCTTATATTGTTTTCAACTGTGTACAATCTTGGTTGATAAAGGAAGCCTTTGATGAGACTTATTTAATTCTCCTTCCAAAGTAAAGGAGGGCTGGCGTGACGCAGTCGGTAGCACGGCGGATTTGTAACCGGAGGCCCCGGGTTCAATCCTCCGTGGTACCACTGAGTTTCGTCGGTGTGTTCTTGGGCAAGACACTTTCCCTTAGCCTCGTCCGTCGGATGGGGACGTAAACCGGGCAGTCCCGTGTAGCGGTCTATCCTCCGAGCACGTTAAAGAACCATAGAAATCTATTCGATAATAAGAGTAGGGCATGGTTCCCGGATTCCTATGTATCCTTCCCCTCTCTCTGGGGCGGCACTAAATAACCTATACTGTGTTGATGAGCCATTAAACAACATTCAATTCGATTCCAAAGTAAGGGTAGAAATCCATGATGGAATGTCTAGTACGAACCCTGTGTAAAAACTGGTAAAACCGACAAAACAACTGACCACTTGACAATTATGCTTTTGTGATGTTATAAATGTTGAGTGAGCGCTTGGGAAGTTTGGTAATTCAAGCTCTGAACTCCCCATATATCAATATATCAGTCATTCTGCTGGGTAATTCCTGATTGTTCTTGGAAAGAAGGAGAATTTGTAGGTATCTGATCTGGCAGGTATCAGGTAGAGTCAGAGTTTTATTCTCTAATCTGGCTGTCACTGACTGTCACTGGCTGTCACTGGCTGTCATCAGCATCTTCAGTCTGGAAAGATTATCTACGGTGTTGGAGAGTCCCAAGCTAGGTTTTGCACCATCGCTGTTACGCATCCGGAACTACAGTCGGTGTAACTGTTGTAGATGAACCTGCCAGCTTTCCGTTGAACTTGTTCCAACGTGTGTGCTAAAAATTGGCCACCGTGTGGGATCCCAGAAACACATTCGAGGGTGGGTCTGACCATTGTGTATGCAGCTGTTTTTAACTTCTGTAGCGCTGTCTCTGTGTGGTTGTGTCTGATGAAACCGCTAGCATTTGGTTGGCTTTGGCAGCTGGGATGCTGATGTGCCATAAAGCCACTGAAAGGATAGATATGACATAACATTTATGTTGATTCAGCTTCCGAAATAGCCACCAGCAACTGTCTTTGTTTGAACAGACTTATATTGGAAAATCTACTTATTCCATTATTCTTAAAGAGACACATGGCAACGCTGAAGTAATTATCAGGCATAACGATTGGCACATTGATTGATTCATTCATGCATTAACAAAAGAAAAAAATTAGAACTCAAATAATCCTAATATTTTTACATGTAACTTGCAGTTTAATATGTTTACACTTTTACCTAGAGTGTTATACTTGAATAATAAATGCAAACTTGATAAAAGTGTGTATTCATCCATATTCAGCCTATGTCATGCTCAGGGTCATGTGAGTATTGATTAATTCACATGTTTATCAAGTATGTATTTATCAAATGCCTAGAAAAATATGTATTTATTCAAATGCCTAGAAAAATATGTTAGATATTAAAAGTGAAAGTTTCATGCAAAAATATTGAAGAGTATATGAGTTCTAATTTTTTATTTCTTTGAAATGCAATCTGAGTGGGATTACACAAAAGGGGACATAACCCTTAATGCAGTATCATCTGCTTGCATATAATTGCATAAAAGGTTATCTTTTTTTTTTCAATATATCTTTTTGTGATTCTCCCATGGTCATATGATTTAATAAATTAAATATATTATTGGTACATTATAATCAACAGTTAATAATATGCAAAAGCAAATACTATTTCGAATAATTTTTGATACTGATTTTCAACTTCTATCTCCTTTATTTTTCATGGCATTTTGATAATTCTTTCAGATTTGTTCAAGTTTGTCAGAGCCCTTTAAGATAAATCTTGTTTAAAAACAGTGCATCAACCCCTTTAAAGTTATTTGTAGAAAAACTAATGGGATGCTGCATGTGTTAGGAAAAATCAAGATTGCCTCAAGACCCTTTGAAAAAAGAAAGGTTTGTAATTGAAAATTGCAATTCTTCTAGCATCTGAACCAAAGAGTTCAGCATGTCATAGAATGCATATGGAACAATAATGTTTATATACTATACTTGTAAAAGAAATGAGTGTACCCATCCATGCATGCAGTGTCGCTCGTGCACCCATGTGCACCCATGCATGCACAAGCATATTGATGTAAAAGCAGTAGAGTGTGCCAAGGACATCTTAGTCGAATGAATTGACACAGAAAGATAGCAACACTTGAAAATTTAGATTTTATAGTTCAGCCAAGTTTTTGAATATTTAGAACATTGTCTTCCTTTTATACATACAATAAACTTGACACTTAAGCTTCTACATATATATCATGGACTGTTCTTTCTGTGAATTAAGACCGTAAAGTGACTGATCAGCAGCTGGACATTGTAAACCTTGATCAGCCGGCGAGTTACTAGCAGGTAACTTGCAGGCTGATCTGGGTTTACAATGGACACAATGGCTATTATAGTCATGCTTTGGGGGTTAAGGGTTAATATAGATATTATATCTATATATATATATACACCCACACATGATGCTGCCAACGACAGAAATGTGTATCAAAATAGCATCAACTAGTTCAGTTTATCAAAATTTTATTTTCTTAAACCTTAACCTGCTAAGCATGACTATAATAGCCTTTGCGTTCACTGTAAACCCAGATGAAAGACTTTTCAGCCCATGCTGATCAGGTGAGAGTAACTCGCAGGCTGATCAGGGTTTACAATGTCTGGCTGCTGATCAGTCATTTCCCCCAAAACACCCCTCTCCATGCAAATCTATATCAAAGTTAAGATCAAATTGTGAATGTGTGATACCCAGTTGTCTCCCTTACCTGGAGATTACTCTTGGCTACAGGAAGCATGTCAGTAAATTGAACCTGGCCGTTAAAGTGTATACAAATTGTTTTGTACTTTAAGTTCACTGACACTCAGTGTCGACATGTACTGATGACTAGTGTTTTAATCTAGTCAATTAAAGAATAGTTATAAACAAGAAATATCACTGTAAGTGATAAATGCCCCCGAAGTGTCTTTTGACCTCTAAATGTGACCTTGACCTTGGGGTCACAGACCTGGATTTTGTGCGTGACACATCGTCTTGTTGAGGAGCACTTGTGCAAAGTTATTTGCAAATCCGTCCATGAATGCCAGAGTTATTGACCGGACACAATTTGACTTTTGACCTCCAAGTGTGGCCTTGACCTTGAAGACCTGGGTTTTGCGTGCGACACATCGTCTTGTTATGGTGATCAGTTATTTAAAAATCCCTGCAGGGGTTGTGACGTTACGGTCCAGACACGAAATTGCGTACCTGTTTTTGACCTATGAACTGCAAGTGTGACCTTGACCTTTGAGGTACGGACCTGGGTTTTGCACGCGACACATCGTCTTGTTATGGTGATCACTTGTGCCAAGTTATTTAAAAATCCCTGCAGGGGTTGTGACGTTGCGGTCCTGACACGAAATTGCGTACCTGTTTTTAGCTCTACCCGCCAAGGGCCAGCAGAGCTTATGGGATGCTGTGTTGTCCGTCGTCCGTCGTCCGTCGTCTGTCTGTCGTCTGTCGTCTGTCTGTCGTCTGTCGTCCGTTAACTTTTCTTCAAACAACTTCTTCTCAGAAACCGCTTGGCTAATTTTGACCAAACTTCACGTGGATGATCCTTAGTTGAAACGAAATAAAGAATGGTAATGTAAATGTCTTCTTATATATAATTACATGGTGTCACACTGTTACATGGTGTCACACTGTTACATGGTGTCACACTGTTACATGGTGTCACACTGTTACATGGTGTCACACTGTTACAAGTGGATGGGTTAGAAATTAAGGCTAGGAAAACAAAACAAAAATTATAATAAAATTAAAGAAACTATAACCTGCCAAATAACGACAAAATTACACTACAAAATCTTTACCAAAAGTCTATCCAGGCATTCAGGTCATATAATAATGTACATTTGCCAATTAAAAGTACAGGATTTCTTATGGCTTCTAAAAATACCCATGATCGAATATGCGTAAAACGAATTATGAGTTGGTACAATTCAACGATCCAGTTTTGGAGTTGGGCCTGGCTAGTTAAAGCCATTTATATTGTGTCTATAGAGTTTGGAATTTCAAAATATGTAAGATATAATTATGTACCTCGTCATCAGTAGGTTTAGAAACGGTGTACACATGTTGTAAAATTTGACTGTTGTTGGCTTGATAGCTACTTTAAAATTTAACATTAGTCATAACTGTTAACACTTGTTTTATGTGCATGGTTCAGTGGCAGGACTCGAAAGGGCATGGGTTCGATTCTTGCTGTGGCCATGTTATTTATCCTTGAGCAAGATAATTAATCCACATTGCTTAGTTCTGGTTCGTTACTATGGTGGCTGATATGTGCCATCTCGTCTTTTTGTTATTTCGCCTCGAAATAACGCCGAGCGAAAAGACGCCGGGTGATAAGACGCCGGGCGAAATAACGAAAAGACGAAAAAACGCTGGGCGAAATAACGAAAAAACGCTGAGCGAAAAGACGACAAATAGTCAAAACGCCGGGCGAAAAAACGAAAAGACGAGAAAGCAGCTGGCGAAAAGACGATGTTTTATACATTTCAATTTACGTTTTTTCGTGTGGAGTTTTTTCGTTATTTCGCCCGGCGTTATTTCGTTTTTTCGCCCGGCGTTTTTTTGCCCGGCGTCTTTTCGTTTTTTCGCTTGGCGTCTTTTCGCCCGACGTTTTTTCGCATGGCGTCTTTTCGCCCGGCATCTGTAACCTGTAACCACTTTTATTCACAGAAGGGGCGGGGGTTTGGGTGGTGGGGGGGGAACAATAAAGCAAATCTGAACATATTGTCAAACTCAGAAACAATGTTGCTTAATAATACTATATCTCATCAAGAAATACAAGACACAGACTAACATTAATGATATTACTGAAAAATACTAACATATAGAAGCTGGGCACGAAACGATAAAAAACTGTACGAAACATATCTAGTGCGAAACTCCAGTCAAACACTCGAAAGACATTTATCCTGAATTGACCGATTGACGCAGACAAAAATATAAACTTACATACATAAATGACTAGAATAATCATGAAATGTAACCAACTTTCACTGTGCAGAGCTAGAAGACCAAATTTTGATATAAATTTGAAGCGCGGGAGCGCTGAGCAATGCCGAAACGAGTTAGTACAATGAGCTTCATAATCGACCAAAAGGAAATTAAACGAAGCAAAAGATTAAAACAAACGTAAACGTAAAACTGCGCATAAAAATTATCAACAGATATTTACATGTTAAAAACATTTGAATTAGACAAAATAATCGTTCCAGAACAATATCGTTTGGTGATTTGTTACGCTGTACTTCAATCTTGACCGGAAAAGATGAAGAAAGGAATAGAAATGCTGAAATTGCAAATAAATTATTCCGTTTTCTTGCAAAGTGCATTAATTTTACATGGTAACTGGTAATGAAACCCTATTAAAAATTAAATATCGCCGTAATTTCCTAGTCACGTGATTTTTCAAGGTGCCCGGATGTGTTCTTCTCCAAAACCACAAGGGCTAGAGGTTAGATATTATGTATATATCATCACCTAGTGGTCCTCTACCAAGTTTGTACAAATGGTGACCAAAATATTCTTGTCTGAAACCACAAGGGCTGCAGCTTTGATATTTTGCATGTAGCAACATCTAGTGGTCCTTTACCAAGTTTGTACAAATAGTCAAACGTTTTACATAGTAATATAGAGAAAATACATTTAAAAATCTTCTTTGAAACCACAAAGGCTACAGCTTTGATATTTTGCATGTAGCATCATATAGTGGTCCTTTACCAAGTTGTACAAATGGTGACCCTGGGGCAAGAATAAGCCCCTCACCGGGGGTCAAAAGTTTTACATAGAAATAGTAGGAAATACATTTAAAAACCTTCTTTTTTGAAACCACAAGGTTAGAGCTTTGATATTTTGCATGTAGCATCATCTAACAGAGTACACTTTGCCAGTAGATCTATTCAGGCCTTCGTGTGCCTCTTGTTTTCAGGGTTATGGCCCTTTGAATATTTTAACAATGGCCTTCCGTAATGGAAGGCACTAACTTGTTTTGTTCAAATTCCCCACATTGGCACTGCCGTGTCAACTTTTATTGGAAAATCAATAGAAAACGTTATATTGCTCTGCTCTCTACCTTACATTCGCTATTAAAATTATTCACTTCATGTCCCCAAACTCACCAACTATCTTTTTTAAAGATATTTCTTGTTGTTTATATTTTTAGCTGACCCTTTAAACTGACCCTTTAAATAGTATGAAATATGCAAATCTGATGTACTTTCAAACATTTGATCTTAAAACAGTGTGTATTTGACTATTAAAGCTAATTGTATTTCTCACCCTTAGTTGAAGTATTATGAACAATATATGCTCAGGTTATACCAAATAATGGTGAGAATATTGAATTAACACAAGTTGTAGCATGGTCAGTGACATTTCCTTTGATGAATGCAGAGCATTAAATCGTTTAATTTAGGGTAACTAAAGGGGCGTGGCTATGCCGTACTACAACTACCGGATATTGGAATTTAGAGTACGGTCACTATGACGTCACAGTGTTACTGAGTATACCATGCTACAAAAAAGATAGAGTCGGTCTCAGCTCGTTTGTTATTTAAACACTGTCTGTGTTTAAATAAGCAAACTCGCTGAGACCAGACTATCTATTACTTATTAACACATTTGTGAATGTGTGTTTTTGTTTTGGACTTTATCAATTACTTCAAAAACTTTTAAATATAAAAACAAATTAAACAGTGTTACTCTTGTTCTGAACTGACGTCTGCTATCCCAGAAACTACATGTACACATCCCTGTGTTATAATGCGCAGATTATCTTCGAGAACCAGTAACTATTAATTACCGTGTTACGCCTTGTTCTGAATCGCGTCTAAAAATAAACTGATACTGCGGTGGTTCCCTATTCTATTGAAATACTATTACTATACTATAGCGAAAAGAACGAGAACCACGTATTACTGTTTCGAAAAACTAAAGAAACTGTTCATTACTTCCTCTCCATAGCATGTTTCTAAACCCGGGATAAATAAATAATTTATGTGACAAAGTGGTGTTTTGGGGAAAATACTCGCAGGCTGGTCTGGGTTTACATTGGACGCAAAGGCTATTATAGTCATGCTTAATGGGTAATAGTCGGATATCAAATTAATTAAATTATTTTTAAGGCAGTAAATTGACTTAGTGTGTACTTTCACTTATTTGCACTTAGTGTTGAGAAGGCTAAAATGTCAGTGTTTACAGAATATCGATTTTTTTTAAAAAATATATATTTTTAAAAAAATGAAGAAAGAGGTGACAAGTTAGGGTGTAACTGACATCTGGCCTACTGCACAGTAAATAGGCCAATTCAGTTAGCAACAGAGGTAAAAAAAATAAAAGTGTGAATATCCCTAAAGTTTTTATGTTTTATGAAAGATGTATACATTATCATAACATAATGAAATCAAGAAAAGATAAGTTTTTGTCTTAAAAAAAAAATTATTACATTTTGTGTGTGATGTATCGGATTGGGGACGCACATTACATAAAATCACATCTTCATTACTAGGATTGACAAACAAGCAATGTTTCCATGTTTGCATGCTTTTATTTCATAGAACTTGTGACTGCATATACACACTAGCAATAAAAAAATATTCTAAAAAAAAAAAGTTTTAAGAATGATGTGTCAAGACCGAGTACATAAATTTGTAATATAAACGAGATGTTTATATAATTTCCTTCTCTTCGGGCACTGACACGTGCACGTCGGGGGGAAGACACTACAACACTGCTGGTTTAGCATCCCTTGTCAGGATTCCAGTCAGTGTTGTTGACCAAGATCGGTGTCATCTCCTTTGTCCCGCCCGCCATGGAACATCGCCGGGAGCAACCATCAAGGTAAAGCAGTTAGTTGAGCGTCGGCAGCCTGCATGGGATCGAGCCATCACTGCACAGGATCATTGTTTGGTGTGGTATATGTGGGCTTTGTAATTATGGAATGCGTGGTCGACGCCTCAGCAGCTGAAAAGATCCAAAGTGGGGAAGCCTGGCGATGTACATGGAGCAAAGGAGTCAGCAACCTGCGTGCCTATAGAACTTTAGGCCTCTGGGGACGCAGGTTGCAGATGTTAGTGGCCCAAACAATAGGACCCCTGCCATGTAGGATAGGACACACCAGTAGCAGATATGGGGCACAACACCTAGTGGATGTAGGAACCAGCAGCACTCCAGACAACACTCACCACCAGAGCGACAACTACACAGAGCGAAAGCAAGAGAACCAACGCAGACATCACTACGCAGATACCACTTCACACCAAACATAATGCTGAGTCAGTGAGGGATTCTTCTCAGGTGTCATATGGTAGAGGGACTATAAACCTTAGTACACCACCACCACCACTATAATTTCTAATATGCAGCGTCATTAACCCCAGCATACACCATATCTCATATTACACATTTGGCGCTTAGAGAAATCTTCTTATTAGCAAGTAAATCAAATACATTAAAATGTAAACTATGTAATGTCTGTCCCTTTTTGGTAATGTCCATCCCCTCCTTAGTTTAGTGTAATAGCCATTAAATATATTTATAATAAACCTTAAACTGAGTACCTATTTGTTCCATATCTACATATTTGTATTGTTTGTTTCATATATTTTGATAACTGATTTTTAGCTCTACTGATCAGAGATCAGCAGAGCTTATGCCATGGTGCGGCGTCCGGCGTCCGTCTGTCTGTCTGTCCGTCTGTCCGTCTGTCTGTCCGTAAACTTTTTTTGTAGCGACTTCTCCTCTGAAACTACTGAATGGATTTTCATGAAACTTTACAGAAATGTTGCCCATGAAGTCTAGTTGATCCTAGCAAAAATTCATGTTGATGTGAAATCCAAGATGGCCGCCAGATCTAAAAATAGGTTTTTAAAAAACAAGTTTGTAGCGACTTCTTCATGAAAACTATAAGTGATATTGATATGGGACTTTTTCTAAAATGATCAGCATGACATGATGTTGGTCCTTGTCGAAAATCGTTTTGATTCGACGTTAAACATGGCTGCCAGCGGCCATCTTTGTTTACATAGAGTTATATAATGAAAACTTGTAGCGACTACTTCTCTGAAACTACTTGACGGATTTTCATGAAACTTCACAGGAATGTTGTTCTTGATGTCTTATTGATCCTAGAAAAATTTCAGGTCGGCCGGAAATTCAAGATGGCCGCCACGGCTAAAAATAGATTTTTAAAAAAAAAGTTTGTAGCGACTACGTCTTGAAAACTATAAGTGATATTGATATGGGACTTTTTGTAAAATGATCAGCATGACATGATGGTTAACAGAGTCAAACATTATTTTGATTTGACGTTAAACATGGCTGCCAGTGGCCATCTTTGTTTACATAGAGTTATATGATGAAAACTTGTAGCGACTACTCCTCTGAAACTACTCGACGGATTTTCATGAAACTTCACAGGAATGGTGCTCTTGATGTCTAATTGATCCTAGCAAAATTTCAGGTCGCCCGGAAATTCAAGATGGCTGCCATGGCTAAAAATAGATTTTCAAAATACAAGTTTGTAGCAACTACTACTTGAAAACTATAAGTGATATTGATATTGGACTTTTTGTAAAATGATCAGCATGACATGATGTTGGTCCTTGTCAAAAATTGTTTCGATTCAACGTTAAACATGGCTGCCACTCGCGGCCATCTTTGTTTACATACAGTTATATAGTAAAAACTTGTAGCGACTAATCCTTTGAAACTACTTGGCAGATTTTCATGAAACTTTACAGGAATGTTGCTCTTAATGTTTAATTGATCCTAGCAAAATTTCAGATCGGCCAGAAATTCAAGATGGCCGCCACAGCTAAAATTAGATTTTTTAAAAAATAAGTTTGTAGCGACCAGTCTTGAAAACTATAAGTGATATTGATATGGGACTTTTTGTAAAATGATCAGCATGACATGATGGTTATCAGAGTCAAACATTATTTTGATTCGACGTTAAACATGGCTGTCAGCGGCCATCTTTGTTTACATAGAGTTATATAATGAAAACTTGTAGCGACTATTCCTCTTAAACTACTTGACGGATTTTCATGAAACTTCACAGGAATGTTGCTCATGATGTCTAATTGATCCTAGCAAAATTTCAGGTCGGCCAGAAATTCAAGATGGCCGCCACGGCTAAAAATAATTTTTCAAAAAACAAGTCTGTAGCGACTACTTCCTGAAATCAAAATCAATCAGTAGAGCTTCAAGGTCATTGACCTCTTGTTAAAATAACACAGAATGGTCATTTTTATTCTTTTTATTGTTTATAAACACTTCAAGTTAAATACCTAACACAGAAAATAGAAAGAAATAAAGGAATAAGCCGTTAAATCCCAATAAAAAAAATAAAATCTGAAGGGACAGGCATTACAGGGACCGACATTACATATAACATTTGGTATAAGGTAAATATTTCTAACAAAACATAAAAAATGCTTTTATTTTTGAGTCATCATGCATCAGCATGGCTGGTCACTCACTGGAGTCCTGGAGTCCTGGGCCCCGTTTTATTAAACATCTTACGATAAGTCTCAAACTTTTAAAATCGTTAACTTTTTTCACCTAAGCATTCAATTTAGACAATTATGTGCGCACCTAGTGCAGAAATAGCACATGCATAAGAAAATGAAATGAAATCACGTTTATTTGAAAAGTATAATTACTAGTGAAGCATTTAAGAAATTGATTTACGATCGAAATGGTCGTAAGATGTTTCATAAAACAGGGCCCTGGAGTTTTTGGACGAGGAGCTTTACGCAGTTCGAGAATGTAGATCCTTTAACTGCCTCAAGAATAACTTAATTTGATAAGGTGACTGACATGAACGTTATGTATACCGAATAATATTAACCAGATTGTGAATAATTGTAATTGTATACAGTATATACATGTCTTTTTTTGTAAATATACTTTGCGCATTAATACACGCATAAACATTTTATGAATAGAAAGTTTCAATAGCATATGTCATTGTCGAACATCTCATTAATATTAATTCATTTCATTCGATAGTGCAGTAGAAACCCGATAATTATCTATTCATTCAGAAGCATTAATTTGAAAATGTACAATCATTGACGAAAAATAAGCAATCAATTAACACATTTTGCGCACAAATTTCTAAATGAGTTAGCTAAACATGTCAAGTTTACAGCTCATGCATTGCCTAGAGCGTGACCTAGACACTAGACAATGAGCTTTACCGTCAAATTGAGAACTAAATGTCCGTAAATATTGTAGTTATTGTGGCTAGTACTTTGAGAAATATTATTACATAGTATGGCATCTACTATAAATAAATACACAAATTGATGAAAAGAATTTGTCAAGAAGAGCTCATTTCTACTACCAGCAATCCGGGGTCCTCCCCCGTGAAAAGTTTTGAAAATTGAACCCAAAATAAGTAGTTTTGAGAGAGTTAGAAACATATTTTGAAGCTATTCTAATTCTCCAGAGTCGTTATTTTTTCCTTTGATTTATTGAATATTTACCGGGGTTGGACGGGTTGGTCTACCTTTTATCCTAACCCCACTTCGGCTTCACTTTTAATTGCATTTTTAGCTTTTTCCGACACCCAACTCTGAATTATACGCCCGGGAGTATAGGAGTGTGCCCAGGTACGCCCATGACTACATTTCATTTTAATATGCCACACCTGCACAATTTTAACATAACCTTTAACCTCGCCAAGAAGACAGACACTGTTGAATCTTGGCGACTATCAGGACCTTCAGTCCTTTGATTTATTTTAAATATTGAATGTATAAGCAAACCTTTGGATTAAGAAGATATTTTATTGTTTCTTCAAACTGACATTGAAAAAAATCAGGAGGGACGGACATTACAGATTTTCTGACACAAACCAAAAATGACGAGTAAAATTATTTTTTTAAGCTAAATCTTAATTTTAGGGAAGAAATAAGTTCATATTTTAAAAGAGAATTCTTTTGTTGGGACAAAACTATATTAACAGTGATCAATACTGAATGTTAAATCATTATTGTATGTGCTAATAAGTCATAATTATGGGTAAACACATGTTTGAAGTCATTACAGAGGAAGTACCTTAGAAGCGAATCGCTTACAACGGTATCTGCTACAGTAAGAATAGTGTTTTTGTTCAAACGTTCATTAAAATACTATTTTATAAACAATTTTATATGTGTTATACCAAAATGTTCCTTATAAAAATTTCTATACAGTTAGTATAAAAAATCTGGTTTAAATGTAATAGATCATGGCTTAAATTGACTTTAAAATGTCATACAAATGTGATGCTCATTCATTAAGGCAAAATATGCCCAATTTCGACAGTTTCAATGTAAAAAATTAATGACTTAGGATTATCAGATTTACGAAATTTGAATTGTATTGAATTGAATGTTGTTTAACGGCTCATCAACACAGTATAGGTTATTTAGAGCCGCCCCAGAGAGAGGGGAAGGATACATAGGAACCGGGAACCTGCCCTACTCTTATTATCGAATATACGACATTTGAAGCACATTATTAAAACATCATGTGTCTTCAAACTTCAAGACATTTGCTTTAAATTATTAATAATAACAGATCAGGATTCAGCTTGTACATTTTTTTTTTGCAATTGGCCCTGTGTGTGCATCAGGTGTAGTTATGTTGAGCAATTGGCCCTGTGTGTGCATCAGGTGTAGTTATGTTGAGCAATTGGCCCTGTGTGTGCATCAGGTGTAGTTATGTTGAATCATCAAAACAGTCACATCAGCAGTGTGGATCTGTTTGTTTGGGTAGGTGGGTCCATAAAGATCAGCAGTGTTTATGCTGTGTTGCAGGTTTGTCCATCTATCAGTCTGTATGTCTGTAAACTTTTTTTTTGTAGTGACTTACTCTTATGAAACTACATGATGGATTTTCATGAAACATCACAGGAGTAATTATCTTGATATCTAGATGGTAAGCTAAGTAAAAATCAGGTTAACCGAAAATTCAAAATGGCTGCCAAGGCTACAAATAGATTGTCAGAATAGAATTATATGGCAACTTCTTCTTAAAACCGTAAGCCATGGCCAGGATAGTAAAAACGCTGCGTCTTAAACCTTCTTGCCTCTCACTGCTGAGGTCTTGTCAGTCCCACTGGGAGGTTGACTTGTCAAGTGAGAATGTGTCGTCTCGCTTCTCACTGCTGAGGTCTTGTCAATCCCACCACTGGGAGGTTGACTTGTCAAGTGAGAATGTGTCATCTCACTTCTCACTACTGAGGTCTTGTCAATCCCACTGGGAGGTTGACTTGTCAAGTGAGAATGTGTCATCTCGCTTCTCACTGCTGAGGTCTTGTCAGTCCCACTGGGAGGTTGACTTGTCAAGTGAGAATGTATTGATTCTTATGGATGGCGGGTTCTGCCCAGAAAAAATGGGGTGGTCTTCTCTACCATAAAAAATTGACCGTTATATATGGCCTAACATGCACTAAAAATTACGTAAAACACCATTTAAACATATCCTCTAAAACTGTAATTGGTATGGTAAATGGCTGCCAGTGGCCATCTTTTTTTCTTTTCTTTTTTTACATAGAGTTATATATTAAAACTGTTTCTCTAGAACTACTGGTCCGATTTCCCTGAAACTTCTTCACAGATATATTGCATTAAAGACACTTTGTTAGTTTAGTAAATATTTTTTTATGATTTATTAAGGTAATTTTATGAAAATAATACTTTTTTGGAGTTATTGAAAGGAGTTAAAAAAATTATAGTATTTTCAATGGTAACAAAACAAGTTTATATTAACATAGTATTTATGGGTATAATTGTCTTAAAAAAAATTATATTTTATTTTGTATATTATTAAAAAATGTGTCCCCAGGACTGAGATGTTTTTTAAACGCCTATCATTTGCTTCTCAGTAGAGCACTTCAAGGTCATTAATCTCTTGTGTTATTTTTTTTAAATGTAAGAGGTGGGGTCCAGACCCCCTTGTCCCCTCAATCCTCCCTTGATCTGATGCTCAGAATGTTTTATTACATCTACAAGAAGTGTTATCTTTTATTCCAATCCTATCATTATATCATACCAGGTGGTACACATGTTGTGGTACTATACTGGGTGGTACACATGTTGTGGTTATATTATACCAGTACACATGTTGTCATTATATCATACCAGTACACATGTTGTGATTATATCATACCAGTACACATGTTGTCATTAAATCATACCAGGTGGTACACATGTTGTCATTATATCATACCAGGTGGTACACATGTTGTCATTATATCATACCATTACATCATACCAGTACACATGTGGTCATTATATTATACCAGTACACATGTTGTCATTATAGCATACCAGTACACATGTTGTCATTATATCATACCAGTATACATGTTGTCATTATATCATACCAGGTGGTACACATGTTGTGATTATATCATACCAGTACACATGTTGTGATTATATCATACCAGTACACATGTTGTCATTATATCATACCAGTACACATGTTGTCATTATATCATACCAGTACACATGTCATTATATCATACCAGTACAAATGTTGTCATTATATCATACCAGGTGGTACACATGTTGTCATTATATCATACCAGTACACATGTTTTCATTATATCATACCAGGTGGTACACATGTTGTCATTATATCATACCAGTACACATGTTTTCATTATATCATACCAGGTGGTACACATGTGGTCATTATATCATACCAGTACACATGTTGTCATTATATCATACCAGTACACATGTTGTCATTATATCATACCAGGTGGTACACATGTTGTCATTATATCATACCAGGTGGTACACATGTTGCCATTATATCATACCAGTACACATGTTGTCATTATATCATACCAGGTGGTACACATGTTGTCATTATATCATACCAGGTGGTACACATGTTGCCATTATATCATACCAGTATACATGTTGTCATTATATCATACCAGGTGGTACACATGTTGTCATTATATCATACCAGTACACATGTTGCCATTATAGCATACCAGTACACATGTTGTCATCATTTTGAAATTAAGTATAGGATAAGAGGCTACATAATTCATAAGATTCATCATAGCGAATGCAATAGCGATGTAAATATTAGCTATTAAGACTCCTCATAGGGTGTTGTTATTAGTTTTTATGGTTTAAACTGTTTTAAATTTAAAATTGCTTCACAGTTCAGCAGTATTCACTGAACTTGATAAAGTTTCAGTAAAACGGGTAAGCATATAAAGAAAAAAGATAATGGGTTGTACGTCAATGAAAGATGATATTGACTCCTCCCTAAAAGCAAACTGCCATGATTTGGTAAAGTAAAATAAAATACTACATTGTGGTGCTGTTATACATCTTGCATTTGGGAGCGAATTCTATAATGTAACGAAAACATTAAATTTTATGCTGCATCTTAAAAGTTTCTTGTTTTAAATAAATTGATGTCAGCACATATAAACATTTGCAGGATCATTCAGGTAATATGAAATATTGTTTGCATTTTTAGCTGACTTTTCCAAAGGAAAAAAAGAGCTAATGTCACTTGATCGTCATTGTCGTCATTGTCGTCGTCTGCATCCCCTGGTTTAAGTTTGTATGTAAGCTTGTATCTCCCAAACCACATAACATAATGGATTGAAACTTCACAAATGTATTCAGCATCATTAGTTGACACCACAGAGTCAGGTGATATAACTCTTGCTTTTATTTTAACAAAATTATGGCCTCTTTTATTCTTTGAAAACTTGGTTAAAGTTTGTATGTAAGCTGTATGTAAGTTTGTATCTTCCAAACCACTTTATACGATGCATTGGAACTTCACACATGTACTCAGCATCATTAGATGACACCACAGAGTCAGGTGACATGACTCCTGCTTTTATTTTGACAGAATAATGGCCCCTTTCATACTTAGAAAACTTGGTTAAAGTTTGTATGCAAGCTTGTATCTCGCAAAGAACTTAACATAATAGATTAAAACTTCACACATGCATTGGGCATCACAACACAACAACACAGAGCCAGGTTCTATAACTTTTGCATCTATTTAAACAAAACTATGGACCTTTTGTAGTTAAGAAATATGGTTAAAGTTTGTATGTAAATTTGTATCTTGCAAAGTACTTTACAAAATGGATTAAAACTTCACACATGCATTCAGCATCATTAGACAACACCACAGAGCCAGGTTCTATAACTCTTGCTTTTATTTTAACAAAATTATGGCCTCTTTTATTCTTTGAAAATTTGCATCTCCAAAAGTACTTTACATAATGGATTGAAACTTCACACATATATTTGGCATCTTGTATAGCCCATGTTATCATTATAACAAACTTATGGCCCCTTTTCTACTTAGAAATCTTGGTTAAAGCTTGTATGGAAACCTTGTTTATCAATTGTAATATCACCAAAGTCGAGCGTCTGCACCATTGGCGGTGCTCTTGTTATACAAAAGTTTTAACTGTAATTTGATATAATATAATTACAGACCAGGTCTTCTAGATTATCAGAGATAGTATGAGTACATTTTATTAGCTCTACTGATCAGAGATCAGCAGAGCTTATGCCGTGGTGTGGCGTCCGTCGTCCGTCCGTCTGTCCGTCCGTCCGTCTGTCCGTCCGTTAACTTTTATTTGTAGCGACTACTCCTCTAAAACTACTGGATGGATATTCATAAAACTTTACAAAAATGTTGCCCATGAAGTCTAGTTGATCCTAGCAAAAATTCATGTTGATGTGAAATCCAAGATGGCCGCCAAAGCTAAAAATAGATTTTTTAAATACAAGTTTGTAGCGACTACTCCTTGAAAACTATAAGTGATATTGATATGGGACTTTTTCTAAAATGATCAGCATGACATGATGTTGGTCCTTGTCGAAAATCGTTTTGTTTTGACGTTAAACATGGCTGCCAGCGGCCATCTTTGTTTACATAGAGTTATATAATGAAAACTTGTAGCGACTACTCCTCTGAAACTACTTGACGGATTTTCATGAAACTTCACAGGAATGTTGCTCTTGATGTCTAATTGATCCTAGCAAAATTTCAGATCGGCCAGAAATTCAAGATGGCTGCCACAGTTAAAGATAGATTTTTAAAAAATAAGTTTGTAGCGACTACTTCTTGAAAACTATAAGTGATATTGATATGGGACTTTTTCTAAAATGATCAGCATGACATGATGGTTATCCGAGTCGAACATTATTTTGATTCGACATTAAACATGGCTGCCAGTGGCCATCTTTGTTTACATAGAGTTATATAATGAAAACTTGTAGCGACTACTCCTCTGAAACTACTTGACGGATTTTCATGAAACTTCACAAAAATGTTGCTCTTGATGTCTAATTGATCCTAGCAAAATTTCAGGTCGGCCGGAAATTCAAGATGGCCACCATGGCTAAAAATAGATTTTCAAAATACAAGTTTGTAGCGACTACTTCTTGAAAACTATAAGTGATATTGATATGGGACTTTTTCTAAAATGATCAGCATGACATGATGGTTATCCGAGTCGAACATTATTTTGATTCAACATTAAACATGGCTGCCAGTGGCCATCTTTGTTTACATAGAGTTATATAATGAAAACTTGTATCGACTACTCCTCTGAAACTACTTGACGGATTTTCATGAAACTTCACAGAAATGTTGCTCTTGATGTCTAATTGATCCTAGCAAAATTTCAGGTCCGCCGGAAATTCAAGATGGCCACCATGGCTAAAAATAGATTTTCATGCAAGTTTGTAGCGACTACTTCTTGAAAACTATAAGTGATATTGATATGGGACTTTTTCTAAAATGATCAGCATGACATGATGTTGGTCCTTATCAAAAATCGTTTTGATTCGACATTAAACGTGGCTGCCAGCGGCCATCTTTGTTTACATAGAGTTATATAGTAAAAACTTGTAGCGACTACTCCTCTGAAACTACTTGGCGGATTTTCATGAAACTTTACAGGAATGTTGCTCTTGATGTCTAATTGATCCTAGCAAAATTTCAGATCGGCCAGAAATTCAAGATGGCTGCCACAGTTAAAAATAGATTTTTAAAAAATAAGTTTGTAGCGACTACTTCTTGAAAACTATACGAGATATTGATATGGGACTTTTTCTAAAATGATCAGCATGACATGATGGTTATCCGAGTCGAACATTATTTTGATTCAATGTTAAACATGGCTGTCAGTGGCCATCTTTGTTTACATAGAGTTATATAATGAAAACTTGTATCGACTACTCCTCTGAAACTACTCGACGGATTTTCATGAAACTTCACAGGAATGTTGCTCTTGATGTCTCATTGATCCTAGCAAAATTTCAGGTCGGCCAGAAATTCAAGATGGCCACCACAGCTAAAAATAGATTTTCAAAAAAACAGTTTGTAGCGACTACTTCCTGAAATCAAAATCAATCAGTAGAGCTTCAAGGTCATTGACCTCTTGTTTAAACATGTTTTGTTTTACTGATCTCCTCTTGTAACCTCTGTATAGAAAGGCTTGTGGTTAGACTTTAGTTTTTTGTATGCCTGTAGGGACGTATTATGTTGTGGCCTTGTCCGTCTGTCTGTCCGTACATTCAGCACAGGTATACTTGGGAGCCTTGTTAGACATACAGTCTTACTTTTATGGTCTGTTTTGCTTGTGTGGCTATTCAAGGAAGCAAATGACCTTCAGTCAGTATAACAGGGTGTAATACTTCATTTAAAACAATAAAAAAGTACAGTGGTGTGATAGCCGGATTGCGAACTCAACATTTTAATTTAAAAATCTAAGTAAAAAGGGGGGGAAATTCAAGTAAAATACATGACAGAGTTATGGTCCTGTCATGTAACATTATGTAATGACAATGAACATGTGTGCCAAGTTTCAATGCTTTCTTACAAAAACTTTAACCAAAACGTCAAAAACACGTAGACGGACGGATGGGCGGACGGATGGATGGACAGCTGGAAATCACTAAACTGTAAGGAGTCCAGCTAAAAAGGTCACAGAAGGATGAATGTGCCCAAAAGTGTCTAAATGTTTGGCAAAAGTGACATTGAAGTCAAGTTTGTATGTCTCAAAAGGTCACACAATATCACCAAAGGTCACACAAAAACAATCAATAATAAGTTCAATTATAAACAAAAAATATTTTTTACAATTCAACGACAAATAGTGATTTACTACACGATAAATCACTGAAAACGATGTTACTTTTCTATTCTAATAGCCTATTAATTCACGTTAATATTTCTCATTTTACTAATGGTTCAATATCCCATTCATTACATCTGTGTTCAGTGTCAACTGATTGGCACACCTTCTCTTAGTTCATCCACATTATAGTACAGTGGTATATTTACTGCAGATAATTGTATCAAGAAATGTCAAACTTGATTTGATAATTAACCTGATAATTAACAGTATGATTTGCTGTAATATTTATATATACGAATGTAGGACAAAGTCCCCTGGGACAAAATCCCCTCAGTCCATTTAACAACCAGGACAAAATCTCCTCAGCATTTTTTGACACGATGGACAAAATCCCCTCATCCATTAGCATCTAGAGCATTTTTTGCAGGTTGGACAAAATCCCCTCAATAGCTTTTTTGGCTGCGAGGAAATTTTTTCAGGGTTTTCTTCTTTGTAGCTATATATATTCTTTTTCTTTATTTCTTTGCAGCTAAATATATAGTATTTGACAATTATTAAAGGAACTAAAGGCTAAATTCCACTACAACAGTGTAGAGGTACTCAAATAATCGTAATTGATATGCGTAAAATGAATTAATAAATGGTAATGATAAAATTATAATCAATCTTCATCAAGTCTCGATTAATACAATTCATAATTCAACACTTTGCAAACGATAACAATAGGGTGATGTTTTAACTCACTTTTAATGTCCTTCCAAACTACTGAGGGGATATTGTCCACCCAGGAAAAAAAATTTGAGGGGATAATGTCCTAGATGCAAAAACAGTAGAAAGGATTTTGTCCACCCTGTAAAAAAATGCTGAAGGGATTCTGTCCTAGTAGCCCAAAAATGACTGAGGGGATTATTTTGTCCATCCCCCTTATGTACATGCAGTTTCCTATAAAGGCCAGTCTTTTTATATTTTGAGATCACTATTAAAGGGACATGAAGTAATCTGGAAATGTACTGACACAGCTGAGATGATAGGGACTTTGTGTCGAGTATCTGTGCGTAATATTACCATCAAATTTGCATTAAATCACCTGATGTACCCAACCGTTAATAGAAACAACTGATTAGAAACGTGCTTCATTAAAAAGGCACGCTGACTTTTTAACTCTTGTGTTTACATAAACAATTCCTGTGCTATAAATAAACCATTTGGATCTGCACACTTCCTGTGTTGTTCTTATAATTGTAGGGGATACAGCGTAATAAGTACACAAATATTTATTCGGCATAGCGTGTACAGTTTAATTTTATACAGCTGATTTGTTAGCGTAATTCTCTAAGTTGTAACATTTCCGAGTACTTCGTCAGCTGTTTCAGTTTATGTTTTAATAGGCATATTCTGCCTTTAATCAAGTTCGACTTTTGATTCTAAACCTACTTTCCCGCTACATATATATAATGGACTGTTCTTTCTTTGAATTAAGACCATTCCATTTATGTGACAAAGGGGTGTTGTGGGGAAAATAACTGAGCAGCCAGACATTGTAAACCCTAATGAGCTGCAAGTTACTCGCAGGCTGATCTGGGTTTACAATGGACGCAAAGGCTATTATAGTTGTGCTTAGCGGGTTAAGGGTTAAAAAGATTTCAATTTGTCTTCATTTTCAATTATAGATTATAGGTGCAAAACAATCATTGATTGAGTAGTTATAATAAAAAAAATTGCTCTGAACTGTTCAAATAATTACGAAAAACAACAAAACTTAACGCCGAGACTATAAAGGACATCAAGATTATTGTGTGTTCCTTTAACACACCTGGCAAAAATGGAGGAAAAAAAGGTTTGGTTCCAAAAGATGATCGTTTCTATATATTAACACTAACGTCTAGGTCTGCAACTTTCCCAGTCTTTACATAACCATGTGATAATTACAGGAGGTGTGACTGGTACATGTAAATAATGTGTGAGCTCAGTGCAAAACGTTGTATCCTTTTCTTTATTTATATATAGATACAGTAGTTTTGCGTTCACCACTTGATTGTTAACTAATGTTGGATTTACATTCATTGAGACTTCACACAGGTAACAAAGCAAGGCATATATAGTTACTACAAAAGTTAGATACATGTCAGACAGAATTTGATGTCCAAAAAAGAGATATGCCGGATTATCAAAGATAGTATGATTACATTTTATTTAATGTAACTATATATATGTCATTTAATTATATGCAAGCCGGTTTACTTTAAAGTCAAAATGATACTGGATAAATAATTCGAAATGCTAATTTCAATGCTTGATAAACATTTCAAGATTGCCGTGTGCCTTTAACCAAAAGAAACAAACAAATACATAAACGGTTATTAAGTTATGGGAGTGTCTTATTAATATGATAATTATGAGGGTTTGAAGAGAGTGTTGCACGAATGCTGCATAATTTGCACATGCTCACCGTCATGTTTTAGTCACGACAAGATAATAAGAATGAATGTGCGCACTAAGTGAGTGCAGTATTAGTACTGAGTTTCAGTTAATGTCATATTATAATTTATCAACTGTCATAAATAAAAAATTCTCTCTAAGTCAAGGTATATATTTTTTAAGATTATTAAGACGTAATTTCGTTCAGTAGGATTTATAGATGCAATTCCGTAAAATAGGATTATTACTACAGTAATTACTTGTCTGGAAGTCTGTATCAGATGAGCCGACATGCCATATCTGCAGGTCTGGAAGTCTGTATCATGTCGAGTGGACATGCCATATCTGCAGGTCTGGAAGTCTGTACCATCTTGAGTGGACATGCCATATCTGCAGGTCTGGAAGTCTGTACCATCTTGAGTGGACATGCCATATCTGCAGGTCTGGAAGTCTGTACCATCTTGAGTGGACATGCCATATCTGCAGGTCTGGAAGTCTGTATCATCTTGAGTGGACATGCCATATCTGCAGGTCTGGAAGTCTGTATCATGTCTAGTGGACATGCCATATCTGCAGGTCTGGAAGTCTGTACCATCTTGAGTGGACATGCCATATCTGCAGGTCTGGAAGTCTGTACCATCTTGAGTGGACATGCCATATCTGCAGGTCTGGAAGTCTGTATCATCTTGAGTGGACATGCCATATCTGCAGGTCTGGAAGTCTGTATCATGTCTAGTGGACATGCCATATCTGCAGGTCTGGAAGTCTGATTCATCTTGAGTGGACATGCCATATCTGCAGGTCTGGAAGTCTGTATCATGTCTAGTGGACATGCCATATCTGCAGGTCTGGAAGTCTGTATCATCTTGAGTGGACATGCCATATCTGCAGGTCTGGAAGTCTGTACCATCTTGAGTGGACATGCCATATCTGCAGGTCTGGAAGTCTGTATCATGTCTAGTGGACATGCCATATCTGCAGGTCTGGAAGTCTGTACCATCTTGAGTGGACATGCCATATCTGCAGGTCTGGAAGTCTGTATCATGTCTAGTGGACATGCCATATCTGCAGGTCTGGAAGTCTGATTCATCTTGAGTGGACATGCCATATCTGCAGGTCTGGAAGTCTGTATCATGTCTAGTGGACATGCCATATCTGCAGGTCTGGAAGTCTGTATCATCTTGAGTGGACATGCCATATCTGCAGGTCTGGAAGTCTGTATCATCTCCAGTGGACATGCCATATCTGCAGGTCTGGAAGTCTGTATCATGTCTAGTGGACATGCCATATCTGCAGGTCTGGAAGTCTGTACCATCTTGAGTGGACATGCCATATCTGCAGGTCTGGAAGTCTGTATCATGTCTAGTGGACATGCCATATCTGCAGGTCTGGAAGTCTGATTCATCTTGAGTGGACATGCCATATCTGCAGGTCTGGAAGTCTGTATCATGTCTAGTGGACATGCCATATCTGCAGGTCTGGAAGTCTGTATCATCTTGAGTGGACATGCCATATCTGCAGGTCTGGAAGTCTGTACCATCTTGAGTGGACATGCCATATCTGCAGGTCTGGAAGTCTGTATCATCTTGAGTGGACATGCCATATCTGCAGGTCTGGAAGTCTGTACCATCTTGAGTGGACATGCCATATCTGCAGGTCTGGAAGTCTGTATCATGTCTAGTGGACATGCCATATCTGCAGGTCTGGAAGTCTGTACCATCTTGAGTGGACATGCCATATCTGCAGGTCTGGAAGTCTGTATCATGTCTAGTGGACATGCCATATCTGCAGGTCTGGAAGTCTGATTCATCTTGAGTGGACATGCCATATCTGCAGGTCTGGAAGTCTGTATCATGTCTAGTGGACATGCCATATCTGCAGGTCTGGAAGTCTGTATCATCTTGAGTGGACATGCCATATCTGCAGGTCTGGAAGTCTGTACCATCTCCAGTGGACATGCCATATCTGCAGGATCTCACATAAAGCTTTAGGGCGATTCTTTTATTATAAACCTTCATAAGAATGTTCGTAAAATATAATAGCACAGGTAGCCGATGATGTCGCACGACCTCACATGACGCCTTGATATATTTTGAGTAGGATAGTGAGACAGAGTCAGAAAACACTAGTAGCGATACAGGTTTTTGTATTTTGTTGTCAGAAAATGAAGGTGCTAGGTATGGATGAAGATGTAAGCCAAAAAGTAAAAAACACTTCATGTCTATACGGTAGTTTCAGTAATTCTTATGAGCAACTTTTAAACTTACATCACGATAGCCCTTGTATATTGCCTATTCAAAGCTGTTTTTTCACAATAACACTTTTGCGCTATGAAGTGAAAATGAAATGATTTATACTCGGTAACAGTCTATTTAATGATTTTTGTCTCGCCATTTCGAAGATGCGATACATAGGGATCACTTTGTCGTCTGTCCGTCACGAAAACTTAACGTTGGCTATAACTTTCCCATTTCTTGATATTTCTTCATCAAAATTTCAATAAATACTCATCATGACAACATCGACATGACCATACTAAAATATAAAGGTCACGGTCACACTGAAGGTCATTCTGTGGGTTAAATGCTCATTTTTTTCTTTACCAAACTTAAAGTTGGCTATAACTTTCTCTTTTCTTGATATTTCTTCATCAAACTTTCAATATAAACTCATCATGACAACATTGACATGACCATACTAAAATATAAAGGTCAAGGTCACTCTGAAGGTGATTATATGGGTTAAATACTATTGTTTTTCTTCACCACAACTTACTCAGGCCAGTTTGTCAAGGTCATTTATCTGGATCCAAAAAAACTTGTTATACTGACAAAGCGCTGACAGGAGACACACCTGCTCTGCCGAACTGGAACACCTGTCTAGTTTGTTTATAATTTGCCTTGTCAGAGAGTCAAGAAACTCATTACTCAGTGAGTAATGCAAACACTTAATAACTGGTGTGTTCCTACTGTTTGTATAAAAAAGGATATTTAGACCTTTATTTTTTTATTAGTCATTTTATGAACCATCAAGGCAGAGTAGAACCGTAGGAGGAGAGAAAAAAATAAAAATAAAAAATTGGAAAAGCAGTTTTTTATTTTGTAGGAAAGGGAAAGACAATGAAATGTTCAATTAAATCGGAGGTAAAATAAAATAAAACAGAAATGACGAAATTCCCTACGCAAAAACAAAATTTCTCTAATTTCGTTTATCGTAGGACCTGGTTTCATAAAACGAATAGTCAAATAATAAAAGCCTTTAAATAAATGTTACGACATTTTGAATGTAAAAATGATGTATATTTCAGGTGGTCGAAACATGACTGCTGACAACTTCTGCAAATTGGCCAAATGTAACAGCCTGGAACCAGTTACAGAAGAGACAGATGTTAACATTCAGATTAATGGGAACCGTGTCTATATGAACGGCAAAAACGCTACTAAAAGAACAAAAATGGAACCAAACATTACAGTGAAAGAAAAGCAACGTGGGTTCTTTTTCAAACAGAAGCCTTCACAAAAGGATGGTCTGGCCGCCTTAATGAGAGGAGAGTCAGTAGACGAAAGACGAAAGAAATTACGACATTATAACAGAGTGTCTAAATTATTCGAGGAATACTCTGTGTCAAAAATAAAGGTAAGCTCTTAGTATTCATCTATTATACTTACGACAACATTACAAATGCAATTACTCAACTTTCCCTAATCCTTCCCAGGACTGCAGCCAACAAGAGCTCCGATAATTGGTCACCCACTTGCCTCGAAAATCAAAACAAAGCTCACTAGATTTCTTAGCAGTCCTTTCAGATTGGCCCACAAGTGGAAAAGGAAGTGAACCTCGTTCTAATTCCGGAGGTTAGTGGGTTATTAATTAGCGGTGCCCTTTGTTGGCCTCGGTCCCGGGAAGGGAATTTGTGGAAATTGTGGAAACCATGTTCATCCATCAGGACGTCTGTCCATCCATCCGTCCGTCCGTCCCAAAAAGCTCGTAAGTATATCTCCTCCGACAGTTTTCTTACAGGATGCTTACCTATATAATGTCAAGACGTGCATATCAATTTTGTTGTCAAAAATCTACCCTGTATTACTGGAGTTACGCCGCCCTTTTTGTCGTCACATTTTACGTTTTCTTCAGTTTTTTTTCAATTGTGGCATCCATGTTTTATATGCATCCACTATGGGTCAGCTGCAGTAACTTATTTCTAACACAAAAACTTATTTACATAATATGAACTTTTGAAATTGAAATATTGTTTATCTGTTGTTTTTTTATTAAATATTTACATAAGGATCAATTTACAGTACTACTATACTTAACATTAAATTAATTACGTTTATCTATTGATTTTACTATATTATTAAGAAATATGCATAATAAGTAATTATTCAGAAGTATGTCATTACTGTAGTTACCATTATATGAATTATGTGAATGTATCTTTATTACTAATGGAACTGTCGAAAACTGTTTAATTACTCATACTCTTCTCATAGTATATGTGTGTAACTGTTGCCGCCAAATGTATTGGCGATGAACATGTATATATGTTTGAGCCTGAATAAAAACTGAAACTGAAACTGAAACTGTTGTAGTGGATTATTGTGAACAAATTGTTTTTCACAGGAAAGACCTGTTTGTATATATTGTTATCAATACTATTATGTTGTGTCTTTTCTCAAGAAGGATGGCTTGAGGTGTTTCCTGACAATTATATAATTACAATCAGCTTAATTACTCTCAAGTGGTTAATACTGAGGGACACCTAATTGTTATCTTTGTTTATGAATATACCAGGACATAAACTGTGGAAATGAGTTATGTGGCTTATTAATTGATAGTTGACATTTGGTCTTGATTTGTTAATAATACTGTTTGTTAACTGGATTTTAATTGGTTCTTTAAGAAACACAAATTTATTGGTTATATATTAACTTAATTTTGATTTGTTGATTCATTTTTTTGTAAATCCCAATTAAAAATGGCTTTTGGGGACAAGAAAAGTCGAATCTAGGACAAAAGCCCCCCCGGACAAAACCCCCCCTGCTCATTTTTGTATAGGTGGACAAAACTCCCCTCATGTTTTTTACAAGGTGGACAAAACCACCCCCCCACTGAACTTTTTACAAGGTGGACATAACCCCCCTGATATTTTTGCAAGGGTGGACAAAAACGTTGACCTGTACGAAATCCCCCTCAGATATGTCTTTTGCAAAATGATATTTTCATAATTCTTTCAAAGCAAACAAACAACAATAAATATTCTAGCATTGTTTTTAAGGTTGCTCATGTGCAATATACAATGTGCTGTTGCGATGAGTACACTCCCATCTGATGGTTGTCTTTAACTGTTTCTGCTTGGTGTACGCGTACCCTGCATAGCAGAGTTTTTTCGTGCCTTTATTACTAGCGATGATTTCCATTTTTGCAAGTGCAATGATGGAAGATAATGTAGAGTTATGGGATGCCGAGTTGTCCGTCGTCCGTCGTCGGTGTTAACTTTTGGCTTGTTAAGACGATAGGGCCTTCATTTTTCATCCGATCTTTACCAAACTTTAACAGGTTGTTAATATCAATGAAAGTTCAGATGAGTTCGAAAACCAGCCAGATCGCACTAGTAACAGCGGAGTTATGGCCCTTGATTTAGTTAAAAATGCTATATTGCTATATTTTTCCTCGTTAAGACGATAGGGCCTTCATTTTTCATCCTATCTTTACCAAACATTACCACATTGTTGATATCAATGAAAGCTCGGACAAGTTCGAAAACCAGCCAGATCGGACCAGTAACAGCAGAGTTATGGTCCTTGATTTAGTTAAAAATGCTATATTGTTATATTTTGCCTCGTTAAAACGATAGGGCCTTCGTTTTTCATCCTACCTTTACCAAACTTTACCACATTGTTAATATCAATGAAAGCTCGGACAAGTTCCAAAACCTGCCATATCGGACTAGTAACAGCGGAGTTATGGCCCTTTATTTAGTTAAAAATGCTATATTTTGCATTGTAAAGATGATAGGGGCTTCATTGTTCATCTAATTTTTACCAAATTTTATCAGATTGTTAATGTCGTTGAAAGCTCGAACAAGTTCGAAAACCAGCCATATCGGAACAGTAACAGCGGAGTTATGGCCCTTGATTTAGTTAAAATATATTTTGCCTCGTTAAGACGATAGGGCTTCATTGTTCATCGGATGTTTACCAAACTTTATCAGATTGTTAATATCAATGAAAGCAAGTTCTAAAACCATCGATATCGGACTAGTAACAGCGGAGTTATGGCCCTTGATTAAGTTCAAAATGCTATATTTTGCCTCGTTAAGACGATAGGGCCTTCATTTTTCATCCGAACTTTACCACACTTTATCAGATTGTTAATGTCTATGAAAGCTTGGTCAAGTTTGAAAACCAGCCAGATCGAACCAGTAACAGCAGAGTTATGGCCCTTGATTTTGTTAAAAATGCTATAGTTTGCCTCGTCATACGATAAGGCCTTCATTTTGCATCTGATCTTTGCCAAACTTTAGCAGATTTTATGACTTTCTTTTTTTATATTATTATTATTTTTATTTTTTTATTTTTTTTAATATTTTTTTTTTTTAATATTTTTTTTTTTAGATTTTTTTTATTAGCTCTACTGGCCGAAGGCCAGCAGAGCTTATGGGATGGCAAGTTGTCCGTCGTCCGTCCGTCGTCCGTCCGTCGTCCGTTGTTAACTTTTGTCTTGTGACAACTCTAGGGCCTTCATTTTTCATTTAATCTTACTAAACTTTAACAGGTTGTTAATATCAATGAAAGCTCGGACAAGTTCGAAAACCAGCCAGATCGGAATAATTTCACCGGAGTTATGGCCCTTGTTTTGCTGAAAAATGCCATATTAAGCCTTGTGAACACTCTAGCACCTTCATTTATTATTTGATCTTTACCAAACTTGCACAGATTGGTAATATCAATGAAAGCTCAGACAAGTTCGAAAACGATCCAAATCGGATTAGTCACACTAGAGTTATGGCCCTTGTTTTTTCTGAAAATTGCTATTTTCTGCCTTGTGAACGCTCTAGCACCTTCATTTATTATTTGATCGTTACCAAACTTGCACAGATTGTTAATACTAATTATAGCTTAGACAAGTTCCAAAATCAGCTGAATTGGTCAGTAACACTAGAGTTATGGCCCTTGTTTTGCTGAAAAATGCCATATTAAGCCTTGTGAACACTAGCACCTTCATTTATTATTTGATCTTTACCAAACTTGCACAGATTGTTGAAATCAATGAAAGCCTGAACAAGTTCAAAAACCAGCTAGATCGGATGATTAACAGCGGAGTTATTGCCCTTGATTTAATTAAAAATGCTACATTTCGCCTCGTTAAGATGATAGGGGCTTTATTGTTCATCCGATCTTTACCAAACTTTATCAGATTGTTAATATCTATGTAAGCTCGGACAAGTTTGAAAACCAGCCACATCAGACCAGTATCGGCGGAGTTATGGCCCTTGATTTAGTTCAAAATGCTATATTTTGCCTCGTTAAGACAATATGGCCTTCATTTTTCATCCTATCTTTACCAAACTTTACCACATTGTTAATGTCGTTGAAAGCTCGAACAAGTTCGAAAACCAGCCAGATCGGATCAGTAACAGCGGAGTTATGGCCCTTGATTTAGTTCAAAATGCTATATTTTGCCTCGTTAAGACAATATGGCCTTCATTTTTCATCCTATCTTTACCAAACTTTACCACATTGTTAATGTCGTTGAAAGCTCGAACAAGTTCGAAAACCAGCCAGATCGGATCAGTAACAGCGGAGTTATGGCCCTTGATTTAATTAAAAATGCTATGTTTTGCCTCGTTACGACGATAGGGGCTTCATTGTTCATCCGATCGTTACCAAATTTTATCAGATTGTTAATATCAATGGAAGCTCAGACAAGTTTGAAACCATTCATATTGGACTAGTAACATCGGAGTTACATGTATGGCCCTTGATTTAGTTCAAAATGCTATATTAAGACGATAGGTGCTTCATTGTTCATCCGATCTTTACCAAACTTTACCATCTTGTTAATATCAATGAAAGCTCGAATAAGTTCGAAAACCAGTCAGATCGGACCCTTGATTTAGTAAAAAAATATCCTATATTTTGCCTCGTTAAGAAGATAGGGTCTTCATTTTTCGTCCGATCTTTACCAAAAATTACCAGATTGATTATATCAATGAAAGCTTCGACAAGTTCGAAAACCAGCCAGATCGGACCAGCAACAGAGGAGTTATGGCCCTTGATTTAGTTAAAAATGCTATATTTTGCCTCGTTAAGACGATAGGACCTTCATTTTTTGTCAGATCTTTACCAAACTTTACCAGATTGTTAATATAAATGAAAGCTCAGAAAAGTTCAAAAACCAGCCAGATCGGACCAGTAACAGCGGAGTTATGGCCCTTGATTTAGTTAAAAATGCTATATTTTGCCTTGTTAATACGATAGGGTCTTCATTTTTCATCCGATCTTTACCAAACTTTACCAGATTGTTACTATCAATAAAAGCTCCGACAAGTTCGAAAACTAGCCAGATTGGACCATTTACACTGGAGTTATGGCCCTTGATTTTATTTACTGATATATGCTATATTTTGGCCTCATTAAGAAGAAAGGGCCTTCATTTGGCCAAATTTCATTGAAATTTTTCAGGGATGATCAGTACCAAGCCTGGTTGTACATATCGTCACTGTGTTCCAGTTGAATGATTTTGGCGGAGTTATGTCCCTTTAAAGGTTTTAATACACAAACTTTGTCCTGACTAGTTTTCCTGAACCCTTGGCCGGAATTAAAACTTTTTAGGGATGATCAGTTCCAGGTCTGGTGGTGCAAATCTTTTGTTCCGGTTAAATGATTTTTGGCAGAGTTATGGCCCTTTAAAGGTTTTAATACACAAACTTTGTCTGGACTATTCTCCTGAACGTCTCCCCACATTTCAATGAAACTTTACAGGGATGATCAGCAACAACCTTAGTTGTACATATCATCGTCGCATTCCGATTAACAGATTTTTGGTGGAGTTATGGCCCTTTAAAGGTTTTTGATACACAAACATTTTCCGGGCTAGTTTTCCTGAACCCCTGGCTGGATTTTAACGGAACTTGACAAGGATGATCAGTATCAAGCCTAGTTGTGCATATCATCGCCATATTCGTTGTCAGAGTTATGGCCCTTTAAAGGTTTTAATAGAGAAACTTCCAGATTAGTCTGTTCTGAACTCCTTGCTGGATTTCAATGAATCTTGATGGGGATGATCAGTACCAAGCCTAGTTGCACCTATCATTGCCGTGTTCTGGTTGAATGAATTTTGGCAGAGTTATGGCCCCTTAAAAGTTTTAAAAGTTTTAATACACTAACTTTGTACAGACTAGACTAGTTCTCCTGAACCTCTGGCTGGATTTCAATGCAACTTGTCAGGGTCAGTACCAAGCCTAGTTGCCTATATCATCACCATGTTATGGCTGAACGATATTTGAAAGAGTTATGGCCCCTTGTGCATAAACTTTATCTTTAGCCAGTAGAGCGTCCACAGGCCCTCTTGGGCCTCTTGTTTTTTATTATTTTTATTTTTTATTTTTATTTTTTATTAGCCCTACTGGCCGAAGGCCAGCAGAGCTTATGGGATGCCGAGTTGTCCGTCGTCCGTTCTTTCAAAACTTTCAAAAAACGTAAATGGCAGTCAATCGCTTCATTGATGTTATAAGAGCCGTGTTAGCCAGTAGAGCGTCCACAGGCCCTCTTGGGCCTCTTGTTGTTTACCCTCACCGTGTTGAAACTAGTCATTTTGGCGAGCTTTTTCAATAGAAGATTTCGGAAGCCAGAGAGTCCTGTTGTAGCATAATATATCTCGTCAAAGCAGTTTATTGTAGAACTGTAGAAGGCATCAGCAGAGCTGTAGAAGAGTAGAAATCCATCGCAGATAGCCTGTAGAGAATTTAGCTGTTCCAAGTAGATTATGAAGTTCAATAGAAGATTTTGGCCAATCGGATTGTCTGCAGAATTGTGACTAGGTCAATCCGATTGCCTGCTCGAAATCGTCTCAACCAATCAGGGCACAGGTGATTTAAAGCCTCCCAGATAGGTCAATCCCATCGCTCATGGAGTCCGTGTTGGTGGTTTTACACGTTCGTGGTGATGGCTCCTCCGGTATACACGCCGTCATACCACATCGTCGTTGTCCAACATCATACGACTGGTGTATATCCCGCAGGGTTTGTCCAAAGATTTTAGGTCCCGTGAAGTTTACGTCTGTATCCGTGGTGGTTATGTCTCTGTAGAACACAAAAAACGGCCCTGAGAATGGCCACGGTATCACCCTAGTGTGGGGTGTATACCATATCGGAACGTGTATCGGTGCAGATGACAACCTGAGTACAACGCTTTCAACGTTCGGCTAAATGGGACCAGCTTGTATAAAAGCCCACTGGGCCCGACGTTGATGGTGGACGATGATGGTAATCACGTTCCGGATCCCCCTGCAGGACGCGTCGACATCGCTTGAAGAGCTGTTGGTATGTTGGTATCGTCGATAACGAAAAAGCTGCTCCGTTAAAGACGGACACGTCCTGCTGGTTCGGTGGTCTGAACGGGAATGTGGCAATGATGGAACAGAAAAGATGCCTCCATATATAGTCAGGCATGTTTGCAGTTTGCAAATTGAGTAAATGATGCCAGTTTCAAATTACTTCCAATTAAAACCGTTATGTGTAAAAACAACAAATTAATTGACAATTAACAGTCAGTATAATGAGACAATTAACAGCTAATTAAAGAATTCCAATAAGACAACATCATGCTTAAAGGGAATGTAGCGCCACAGCCAAACCATCTTTATAATTGAGAGTTCTGAAAAAATTGAATAAACTGGTGAAAGAATTATCAAAATCTGATAATAAACAAAGAAGATATGATCATTTGAAGTTTCTGTTGAAACGGATGTGGAAGCGGCCATTTTGAGAGCTATGACATCACGGTTCTAAATGACCATATATGGAATATTTATAAATATGAAAATTTACTGATTTAAAGGAAAAAAATGACAGCAGTTGTATGAAAAATATATAATACTTAATGGCAATAATGCTTTATATGACCAGTAAAAAAACTCATTCATTTGCAGTGTTTTTCTTCATCTTAAATGATATTTATCAATATTCCATATATGGTAATATGGAACTATGAGGTCATAGTTCTAAAAATGGCGGCTCCCATATTTTCTTTAGAACAACCTTTAAATGGTCATATCTTTTTTGTTTATCATCCGATTTTGATAATTCTTTCACCTTTTTCCAAGTTTTTCAGAACTCTCAATAATAGAGCTTGTTTGGCTGTGTCGCTACATTCCCTTTAATTGGTTATTAAAATTCCTCTTAAATTTACTCCAAAACAATGTATATTGCACATGAGCAAACCTTAAAAACAATGATAGAATATTTGTTGTTGTTTTTTGGCTTTGAAAGAATTATGAAAATATCATTTTGCAAAAGACATATCTGAGGGGGATTTCGTACAGGTCAATGTTTTTGTCCACCCTTGCAAAAATATCAGTGGGGGGGGGGGGGGGGGGGGGGGGGGCGGTTATGTCGACCTTGTAAAAAGTTCAGGTTTTTTTTTGTCCACCTTGTAAAAAACATGAGAGGGGTTTTGTCCACCTATACAAAAATGAGCAGGGGGGGTTTTGTCCGGGGTGGTTTTGAAAAGTCAGTTCTGGTCAGGCATTCATAACTTTCACATGCCATCATCAAAATAATTTGACCAATCAGTGATCAATAAAATAAAAGACCTCCACTTTCTGGTAGGGGGTAAACTCGGTGTTTATCGTTGGTGCTCAACTGAGTTTAGCCCTTTATTTAACTAGTTTGTAGTGATAATTATATTAAAAGCTTTATTTTTGGTGTACATCTATGTATCTTCTTTTGGTGTTGTCTGATTTTAAAACAAACACCAATATGGCTACATTTAATTTAAATCATGGTCTAATACTTTCATTTTTCATATAGAGATTGAGGAAAAAGTCAGAGTAAACCCCTTTATTTTCACCTACTGAATATCTCAACCTACTGGAACTTGACTGGATGTGAAAATTATGAATTAGTTGACACAGGTTTAGGTTTCTTTAAGTGACAAAACAGTGACTTCATTATAAGTTGGCCATAGTCTTTTAGAAAACGTCAATTAATATTTATGACATTGTGAACTTTTAATGTGCTGAACATGGGGATTTAGTGTTAATTTAGTACAAGGGGTTCATTTTTATCATGCAGATATGCACTTTTCTGTCCAATAAAGGGGTGACCTATTAAATTTTGCTTTATTAGCCACTGACCAATAGAGCAAATCAATGCAGAATCCCTCGGCGTTTATTGTACGTAACGTTATCTGACGTCATGCACGTAACATTGCCTGACGTCATAAAACAAACAAAAAACAACAACATGGCAGCGCCCTCGATAAGCGTAACATTTCGAGAAATAGGTAATAATAGTAATTTCATACAGAAAATGCGGATAATCTACATGATAAATAGAATATTATGTCAGTGCCTTTTACTATCAAGTTTATTAGGCTCGGCACGAAAACGAAGAATGGCTCGAAGAATGGCTCGGCAGAGCCTCACCATTCTTCGTTTTCTAAACCTCGCCTAATAAACTTGATAGTAAAAGGCACTGACATAATATTCTCTATATATCCTTCCCCTCTCTCTGGGGTGGCTCTAAATAACCTATACTGTGTTGATGAGCTGTTAAACAACATTCAATTCATTTCATTTATATAATGGAATATACATTGTTAAATAATTATTAAATACACCAAAAAACTGTCAAAATGTTGTGTTTATTGAACTCACAAGAAAAGGATTTTAAATGTAAGTTTAATTACTGAACTGACTCGTATCATCACCAGGAGTTATCACTGAGATGGACTCTACCATTAATTCCCCATTTCTGGCCTAAAGCTCACAATGACCCCAGGCGCCGATTTCACCAACATACTTAAGTATATACTTAGCTACTTAAAAACTTAAATTTAAGTTGACCTCCTAAGTTTTCTTAAGTAAGGAAAACATGTTTCACCAAACCAATTTACTTGAGTAAAAACTTAAATTTAGCTTAATTATCAAGTGGACACTTAATTTATGTTGATGAAACATATTTCTGCTAAGTTTTACTTAGTGACTTAGTTAAGTATTTTCTTAAGTATTTAAGTAAAACTTAAGGAATTGTTGGTGAAATCGGCGCCTGATCACATCCCTAAGTCTTGTAACCAAAGACCGGAAAGGAGGTGTTGGTGACAATATGTCTCATGGACACATTTCTAATCCTTCTCAAAGGAATTTCAGTTAATTTAAGTGTTGCTACTTTTTCAGTCTTCGTTCAAAGAGCTTGAGATCGAGAATTTATACCAGGAATATTGCCTACAGATGAGGCGGTTCCTAGTCATACAGCTTCTAGTCATCTTACTGTGTATATGTGTGTCATTGATTATACTGCATCTCGTGGAAGGCAAGGTGAGTAGGCAATACTGGGGACATATATATCTTGGTCATCTATATTATCTTACAGACCACCGTGTTTGGTCACCTTCGTAACAAATTAGCATTCTGTTTGTTTTTTGTGATTTCAAGTCAGGTGCTTTATCGAAAAAAAAGGACCTGACTTGAAATCAGAAGGTTGTGTGTTCGAGCTCCGAAAGAGACTAACTTTTTTTTTTATGTTTAGTTTACAGAAAAAAAGTTAGTCTCTTTTTGGGCTCTAACACACGACCCTCTGATTTTAAGTCAGGTGATCTATCCACTGAACTATAACGTTACTTGAGAAAATAGTTCTGTAAACATTACTGTTACCTGTGTATAGGTAAGATGTGCACTGGTCAATGTCTATACAGTAAATGATTTCCTGCTGTATTTGCTCTCTTAAATACCCGATTTCGACATAACCTGGTGAACATGAAGTTTATTGCTGTCAGTAATTTTTTTTTGTAGACAATGATGGCGATAATGATTGTGTTTAATCTGTCCCGTCGCTTAGCAACCAATGTTTCGTTTTCGTGATGACAAAATGGCTGAAAGTTTGACAGCAATTACCATTGAAAAATGTAAATACAACATTGGAAAAAGAGAGATTAAAACAATTTTGCACATGAAATTAATTAGGATACATTTTTTATTTAGTCCATCTTGTGCACACTGCTAGATCTTGTAGCTATTTCAACGCATGCCCGGTACTCAATATCTGTCGCTACATGTAAAGTATAGGTCTATTTGAAATGTGATTTTCGAGATAAAATCAAGCATGAGATGTTAAAAAATCTATATTAATCACAAGATAAAAGTTTTAATTTATCTGTTATTTTTTATTTTATTTCAAAATCGAGTGAATAATATGGTATCAAGGTGTTTGACCTTGACCCACTTCCGCAGAATATACAAAAAATGGCCACCATTTTTGAAATCGACATTATCATCATAACTGTTTCTTCTCCCTGGAAATAAACTCGATTCTTAAAAATATGTGTGTTTGAAAGTTCAAAGGTTAAATATTATTCCGATATCAAAATAAATGATGGATGATTCCAATTTCGGAAGATTTCTTGGATGAAAATAGGTTGTCTTCGGAATAATAAAAAAAAAAAAAGCCTACCTACTGACTTTTGGAGCATGTTTATACTGGAAACAGAACTAATTTTTGTTTGTGGCCTAAGGACATGCCTACAAAGAAACAATCAATTGATATAGAGACTGTGAGCTTTGACTGCTTTTGATGTTCTAGTACAAATCAATCTGAGGCTGATTATTAACGAATGTAAACCAAGATCAAACCAAAAAAAATATTGTCCCATGGGTGAAACATATAAATTTACATAACATGATTGTCTCCCAGGGGTTTTGAGGAACAAGGGAACATGGCCATTTATTTTTGGGAAACAAAGGAACCTTGTCTGTTATTGTTAATATTTCTGGGGAACAAGGGAACATTGGACAAATATTTTTGGGAACAAAGCAAAATATTTTTGGGAACAAAGGAACATTGGGTCATATTTTCAGGGACCAAGGGAACATGGACCTCCCTGGGAGGGCCTCATGGTCATACTCACTGAACATTAGTGGGAAAAGTACCAGAAATTATCAGAAATGACAGGACATGATCAGAAATGATTGGAAAAATGGTATCTATTAAAAAGTTCAGTAGAACATGAAATCTAAGTGCCCAGATATGCTAATAATGGCTTTTTATCCTTCTCTCCTGCTTTGATAAATTGTATAGTTATAAATCAGGTTGACAGATTTGGCGTTGATGGATTACACGATATTTACATGCTAATTGATCTATCTCACTCTACAGAATATGCCCAAATATGGCAAAGTTATCTGCAAAATGGTCCTGAATATTGTACGATGATTGAACACATACTGGCATGTACATTGTGCTCAGATTTCCGCTGGGATCTCCCTTGTAAGTGAGGAAGTGTCAATTCTTACGAATATCGGGAGGTGTACAGTATACAATTATCACGTGTGTTTGGGGAACAGTCAAAACTGTTTTCCCGAGGTGGAGGGGATGGCAGTGTGAACTGTTTCCCGAGGCCGATATGAAACGAGTTATGAATTGTTTTAATTTTAACGAGCCTTTTGGCGAGTTAAAATTAAAATAATTCATAACGAGTTTCGTAACGGCCGAGGGAAATAGTTCACACTGACATCCGCCAACACCGAGGGAAAACAGTTTTGACTGTTCCCCAAACACACATGTGATAACTGTTTTATAACCTGATTAATGTTACTGTACGAAACAGTGAAAATGAAAATTTGTTTTATAATGGGAACCTATGGTGAAAAAAGCAACATGACGTCACGCAAATGAAATTCCAGCATGTGAGGGAAACAGTCGAAACTAAAGCCCGGTAACAGTTCGTTTTTACCGGGAACAGTCTTTTCCTTAGTGAATTAGCAAGAAATGACGATATAGTATTTATATAGGAGATCAGGTAATAATACTGGTTCTACCCAGTAAAAGAGGTTTACAGTTCTGCAACCACCACAAAAAATTTACCGTCACATATAACCTTGCATGTGTTGAAACTGACGTAAAACATCCGACTGCACACCAATATATTTACAACAACAGAATGCTGCTTTGTATTGCATTGCCGATTCATATTAGTTCAATTTAATTTCATCACAGCAGCATACAAATGCTGGAAATGGTAACCTAATGAGGTCATTAGTGCAACCCGTATCATTATTACTTCCTTGGCAGCGCCTCATGAAATACACCTTATAACCGGTACATGGAATATAATGAACATGGCAAAAACATAAATTATAATGCTAAAAAAACAAAAACATCATAGACAACCTGGTCTATATGCTATCCGTAAAGATTTTGAGGGAACATTTGGTAGCAATATTTTCTTTCTGTTTGTCCATCCATATGTTCTTCTGGTTAAAATTGCACAAACATTCCTTATGATGTCTGACTGGTCCTTTCCTGCAGAATGCAAGATGGCCGCTAGGGCTAATAATAAACTAAGAACAATAATTTATGTCGCTAGAGATGGGAATTGGTTGAAATTTTTTAATCGATCATCGGTTCAACTAAATTACTTATAATCAGCCATAATCGGAATTGGTTTCTATTCTTCGAAAAGAGAAGGTTTACCAAAATAACAGAAATGCCTATTTTTATTAGTATCAAGAAATCGGAGAGTATTTATGTATAGTTTCATCAATTTTTTAACAAAACAAAAACTTAAACAAGTATTTATTTCAAATGCAGACCATCAGCAGCATTTTTGAATTTCCATGCTGACAATTAATGACTGATTTTTTATATGTTTCCACACTTTAACGATTGAAAACATATATGGAGCCAGGTGTCTTTATCAGATTATGTTATTTTAGGAACTTTTTTCATTTTTGACAATTATGGGTCCATTAATTTTTCTTTGTCACAGTTTTACTAATAAAACCTTCATTACAAATGCAGGATTTGTTGGGCACACCATGTAATTGAATCTTATGGCATTATGGGACAGAATATTCAGTGCAAAGTTACAGTAGATAATGTAAACAGGATAGAACATTTACTTGTTTCAATCAAGTGACATACCACTAGATCTTATTACACCATACAATATTCGTAATTTAAATATTTTAATAAAATAATTACACATGTTCAAACTAAATAAGCTAAGTTTAGCCATTTTGGAACCCCCAAGAGAATATATCTCCTAAAAGTACACACAATAAACAAACAAAATACCCTATTTCCCCTAATAGTATCACTGAGCGCTATGCAAAATGCCAAGGGACGGTCTTATAAAAAGTAAAATAAACAACCTTTTGAGGGGGATTTTTGGTTACAAAAGATCGAAAACATTTAATTTTCAAGGTCTTTTTTTTTATTTATTTTTTTATTTTTATTTTTTTTAAGGTGTAGGGGCGCTACTATTAGTGGAGTCACTCGTGTTATAGAAAATACAGTATTTACAACTATTGGTTTATACATTTTTAATTTCAAGGTTAACGTAACATACATAGAGGATCTTAAACGAGTTCCCATTTCATATAAGATTTATGAAAAGAGTTATGAATTATTTTACTTTTAACGAGCCTTTTGGCGAGTTAAAATTAAAAATAATTCATAACGAGTTCCATAAATCTTATAGGAATGGGAACGAGTTTAAGATCCGTTTTATCACATAACATTGCAATCAAAATAGTAAAAATTAATTCAGATGGACATAGGACCGCCACGACTTCAGACACACTTTAGTGCCAAAACGTCGTAAAATATGTGACAGCGTAACGTCGCGTCTCACACATAACGTTGCATATAAAAGGGTTCGTGTTTTACCTCTTTACAAAATAGCAGTTTACGCCAACTTGTTTAACAAACCAACAACAATGTTTTGTATAACGTGCATTTTTATATAAGCTGTCACAAATAATAAGTTTATGACTCAGATCTGGGTGAATTTGTAATAAATAAAATAGTTTCAGTTAATAAACTTGCGTAGTGTAACAGGTTTAACTCAACCAATCAGAATCGTTCCAGGTTGTATTACACGTGTGTCATACAATAGAATATTAAATGGGTGTTCGACACTGCTAACAAGGGACGTTATGTGATAAAATAATATATTAAACGCAAAATGTTTATAAAGTTTTTTGAAAAAAACTATTTTTTCTATGCAACTATTGACAACATTCTTAATAATTGTCATGGATACTGTTAAAAATCTCTTTAAAAAGATGGGGTTCTCTAAAATTTTAGATTTTCTGGAAAAAAAACAATTGAAAACAAAGGAGAATCATAAAAAATAAATAAATAGGGTATTTATAAGAAAAAAAAGACATCCTTCAATAATGTAGTCTTTTTTCAAGGTTGCATAGTAATTAAACTGACAAGGAGAGAGACAAACAATATCTCATATAGGTTTATTTATTTACTGGTAATTGCTGCTTTAATCAATTATTGAAGCATTGTGGGACTATCTATGACAGTGAATGATAGAACAGGGAAAAGTTGTTAATCACAAACAAATTTTATAATTTAATGTAATTTTGTCTTTATAATGATGCAATTAATGAATGTTTTTAGACTGAAAACTATCTGGAAGAATTATTTATGTCAGTCCAAATATAAATATTTAATTATCGCAATGTTGTTTATTCATTAGTTATTGTTTATTGAATAGTTTGGTGTGGGAAACTAATGCTGCGAGTTTTTATTCACTGACAAATTGTTATATATATAGTGTGACATGAACGTAGTGCTTGCTGCCTTTGTCCATCCGTCCACGACATACAGCAGATGTCACACTTGGTGGAGGGGGTATATAGTGTGACATGAACGTAGTGCTTGCTGCCTTTGTCCATCCGTCCACGACATACAGCAGATGTCACACTTGGTGGAGGGGGTATATAGTGTGACATGAACGTAGTGCTTGCTGCCTTTGTCCATCCGTCCACGACATACAGCAGATGTCACACTTGGTGGAGGGGGTATATAGTGTGACATGAACGTAGTGCTTGCTGCCTTTGTCCATCCATCCACGACATACAGCAGATGTCACACTTGGTGGAGGGGGTATATAGTGTGACATGAACGTAGTGCTTGCTGCCTTTGTCCATCCGTCCACGACATACAGCAGATGTCACACTTGGTGGAGGGGGTATATAGTGTGACATGAACGTAGTGCTTGCTGCCTTTGTCCATCCATCCAGGACATACAGCAGATGTCACACTTGGTGGAGGGGGTATATAGTGTGACATGAATGTAGTACTTGCTGCCTTTGTCCATCCGTCCAGGACACACAGCAGATGTCACACTTGGTGGAGGGGGTATATAGTGTGACATGAACGTAGTGCTTGCTGCCTTTGTCCATCCGTCCAGGATATACAGCAGATGTCACACTTGGTGGAGGGGGTATATAGTGTGACATGAACGTAGTGCTTGCTGCCTTTGTCCATCCGTCCAGGACATACAGCAGATGTCACACTTGGTGGAGGGGGTATATAGTGTGACATGAACGTAGTGCTTGCTGCCTTTGTCCATCCATCCACGACATACAGCAGATGTCACACTTGGTGGAGGGGGTATATAGTGTGACATGAACGTAGTGCTTGCTGCCTTTGTCCATCCGTCCAGGATATACAGCAGATGTCACACTTGGTGGAGGGGGTATATAGTGTGACATGAACGTAGTGCTTGCTGCCTTTGTCCATCCGTCCAGGATATACAGCAGATGTCACACTTGGTGGAGGGGGTATATAGTGTGACATGAACGTAGTGCTTGCTGCCTTTGTCCATCCGTCCAGGATATACAGCAGATGTCACACTTGGTGGAGGGGGTATATAGTGTGACATGAACGTAGTGCTTGCTGCCTTTGTCCATCCGTCCAGGACATACAGCAGATGTCATACTTGGTGGAGGGGGTATATAGTGTGACATGAACGTAGTGCTTGCTGCCTTTGTCCATCCGTCCAGGACACACAGCAGATGTCACACTTGGCGGAGGGGGTATATAGTTTGACATGAACGTAGTGCTTGCTGCCTTTGTCCATCCGTCCAGGACACACAGCAGATGTCACACTTGGTGGAGGGGGTATATAGTGTGACATGAACGTAGTGCTTGCTGCCTTTGTCCATCCGTCCAGGACACACAGCAGATGTCACACTTGGCGGAGGGGGTATATAGTGTGACATGAACGTAGTGCTTGCTGCCTTTGTCCATCCGTCCAGGACACACAGCAGATGTCACACTTGGCGGAGGGGGTATATAGTGTGACATGAACGTAGTGCTTGCTACCTTTGTCCATTGTCCAGGATATACAGCAGATGTCACACTTGGTGGAGGGGGTATATAGTGTGACATGAACGTAGTGCTTGCTGCCTTTGTCCATCCGTCCAGGACACACAGCAGATGTCACACTTGGCGGAGGGGGTATATAGTGTGACATGAACGTAGTGCTTGCTACCTTTGTCCATTGTCCAGGATATACAGCAGATGTCACACTTGCATTGCCAGTTAAAAATTCAGCACATCCTCTCATCGCAGCAGGTTCGAATCCCACTGGGAGCTTGACTTGTATGTGAGAAAGCCTCAATTCTTACGAATGATGGGAGGTTTACAGTACTGCTTCTTCCCAGGTATCTTTCCAGAAATAATAAGTGGATGGTCTGCTTCCACCGCTGTCTCTGTGGCCGAATGGTTAACGACATTGCATTTTAAACCTTCGCCTCTCACCGCTGCGGGTTCGAATCCCACTGGGAGTTTGACTTGTAAGTGAGGAAGTGTCGATTCTTACGGATGGCGGGAGGTGTACAGTACTGGTTCTACCCAGGAAAAGTGGGTGGTCTGCAAAAACAAACCACCACTTAAAAATCGACCATCATACATAGCCTAACATAAACAAAATGTTCCTGTTTTTAGCTCGACTGATCAGAGATCAGCAGAGCTTATGCCGTGGTGCGGCGTCCGTCGTCCATCCGTCTGTCCGTCCGTCCGTCTGTCTGTCCGTAAACTTTTATTTGTAGCGACTACTCCTCTGAAACTACTAGATGGATATTCATGAAACTTTACAGAAATGTTGCCCATGAAGTCTAGTTGATCCTAGCAAAAATTCATGTTGATGCGAAATCCAAGATGGCCGCCAAAGCTAAAAATAGATTTTTAAAATACAAGTTTGAAGCGACTACTTCTTGAAAACTATAAGTGATATTGATATGGGACTTTTTCTAAAATGATCAGCATGACATGATGTTGATCCTTGTCGAAATTTATTTCGATGCGATTTTAAACATGGCCGCTAGCGGCCATCTTTGTTTACATAGATTTATATAGTAAAAACTTGTAGCGACTATTCCTCTGAAACTACTGGATGGATATTCATGAAACTTTACAGAAATGTTGCCCATGAAGTCTAGTTGATCCTAGCAAAAATTCATGTGGATGCAAAATCCAAGATGGCCGCCAAAGCTAAAAATAGATTTTTAAAATACAAGTTTGTAGCGACTACTCCTTGAAAACTATAAGTGATATTGATATGGGACTTTTTCTAAAATGATCAGCATGACATGATGTTGGTCCTTGTCAAAAATCGTTTTGATTCGACGTTAAACATGGCTGCCAGTGGCAATCTTTGTTTACATAGAGTTATATAGTAAAAACTTGTAGCGCCTACTCCTCTGAAACTACTTGACGGATGTCCATGAAACTTCACAGGAATGTTGCTCTTGATGTCTAGTTGATCCTAGAAAAATTTCAGGCTGGCCGGAAATTCAAGATGGCCGCCACGGCTAAAAATAGATTTAAAATAAATACATTTGTAGCGACTACTTCTTGAAAACTGTAAGTGATATTGATATGGGACATTTTCTAAAATGATCAGCATGACATGATGTTGATCCTTGTTGAAATTTATTTCGATGCGACTTTAAACATGGCCGCTAGCGGCCATCTTTGTTTACATAGATTTATATAGTAAAAACTTGTAGCGACTACTCCTCTTAAACTACTGGATAGATATTCATGAAACTTTACAGAAATGTTGCCCATGAAGTCTAGTTGATCCTAGCAAAAATTCATGTTGATGCAAAATCCAAGATGGCCGCCAAAGCTAAAAATAGATTTTTAAAATACAAGTTTGTAGCGACTACTCCTTGAAAACTATAAGTGATATTGATATGGGACTTTTTCTAAAATGATCAGCATGACATGATGTTGGTCCTTGTCAAAAATCGTTTTGATTTGACGTTAAACATGGCTGCCAGTGGCCATCTTTGTTTACATAAGAGTTTGTATAGTAAAAATGTGTAGTGACTACTCCTCTGAAACTACTGAGACGGATTTTCATGAAACTTCACAGGAATGTTGCTCTTGATGTCTAGTTGATCCTAGCACAATTTCAGGTCGGCTGGAAATTCAAGATGGCCACCACAGCTAAACATAGATTTTTAAAAACAAGTTTGTAGCGACTACTTCTTGAAAACTTTAAGTGATATTGATATGGGACTTTTTCTGAAATGATCAGCATGACAAGATGTTGATCCTTGTCAAAATTATTTTGATTCGACATTAAACATGGCTGCCAGTGGCCATCTTTGTTTACCTAGAGTTATATAGTAAAAACTTCAACTTATAGCGACTACTCCTCTGAAACTACTTGACAGTTTTTATGAAACTTCACTTCACCTAGCTATCAAAATCTATCAGTAGAGCTTCAAGGTCATTGACCTCTTGTTTCATTTACAAGGTAGCGTTGGGAATAGATTCTTCAATTATTCATTGTGTGTGTGTGTGATTAACAGTGAATCTGATTGTATGTGCAAACATCGGTTTCAAGTCTCGTCGGAATGACTGTTCATGTGGGAAATACTTTAAAGGATTTCAATAATATTTCTATATTTGGTCTGGTTTGGCATTGTTCTCCTGATCTCTGGAGCACTGACTTGTCATGCTATACATAAAATTATGCCCTAAGCCAAACCACCTCTGGTTCATTTAATTCAGTTTTATAGAGAAATATCTGATAACTGAGAAGTGTAGTCACACAAACATTGCTTCCTGTTCCAAACTAATTTGATTTATTGTAAATAAGATGGCAATTTTAATCATCTTATGTCATGTCTAGCCATTTTTTCCGAAAAACATTAATGACTTTAAGCGATTAACTATACATAGACACAGTTTTAAGACAATGTCAACATAGAAAGGCTGACGTAATTTTGGATACCGTACTCAGTGTTTCGAATGCTTTAAACTATTCTACTTTCACTTTGCATTTTTCAGATTATTTAAATGTCCTTCACTTGAATGTGTGATAAAATCAGTAATGATAATGCAAAGAGCTTATACCTTCTATTCCTTGAATGTAACAGAAAAGGTTGTCTTGAAAAGGTGGACCTTGGAGAAAATGAGTTCTTGAGACATGCCCTAGACAGTTTATTTTACAAAATGAAGATTGGCATATGCTGCACGTGAAACACAAAACCCTAAACCAGCATATGCGCACGTGAAACACAACCCCCTAAACATCGAGTGTTGTATTTAGTTTGTATGTCAAGAGGCTAAAGACGCTGCATTTAATATATTCTTGGTTCTAACCACTATGGGTTTGAATCCCACTGGTAGCTCAACTTGTGAGAAAGTGTTGATTCTTATGATGGTGGGAGGTATACAGTCCTGGTTCTACCCAGGAATAAGTAGGTGGTCTGCCTCCACCACAAATAAAAAAGAACCATCATCTATAGCCTAAAATATGCTGATAAATGACATTGAACACCAAACAGACAAACAGATGGTATGTCGCTGCATTAGTTTATTGGTATAAATAATTATGTCGTTAGTTTTTTGCTTTAATGAAACATTTTGGCAGTTTACATTTTACAATGTATGATAGTTTTTGGCGGTGCTTTAGCACCGTCAGAGGTATAATGGGTTTTTCAATGGAATGCTAGGAATGTGACAAATCTAACAGCTCAATGCAACACTATGCAACACTAAGGTAGAAGAAGTAGTCCCTCATGCATGCCTTTAATAAATTCGATATTATGTGATCACTGACAGAAAATGATGATGTGTGTTCGCTTACTGTGTACTTAACAAATATTGTCCTTGTGTGTTCGCTTACTGTGTAATTAACAAATATTCTCCTACGTAAAACGCAAGAAAAGAGCGCTTCTCCGAGATTATGACGCATTTTGACAGACGATCAGTCGGTGTTTGTAAACAAAAGGCCGCTTATTCATTTGATGCCCTAAATAAGAAACAATGTTCAGAATAAAGGCAATTTATTATTTATTTAGGTCATACATTCCTATTTTATCAAAATTTCACTAAGTCAACTTTGTATCATCTGTTTAAAAGGTTATAAATCGAGTTATAATCATGCTACAAGCAGACGGTCTGTGTCTATAGAAAGTGTATCATGTTACTAAAAATAGAACAGTCAGTGCTCACTGAAGAGCTTGCTCAGAAAAAAATCTACGGAAGCTAATTTGGGCCATATGAGTTAGCTAAAATATGTTTAAATATGAAATTGGTAATGAATATCAATTATCTGAAACATCACTGAATGTAAAAAACAAACCATGGAAGTTATATTTACAGCACTTCCATTTCCCATCCAACACTTACAAAAAGCACCGCCCATCAGTGCCTTCAGCACTTTGATTGAATCATGCAGTCACTAACTGAGAAAAATAATGAAAATATCTTGCGCAACTTTACTTGCTGACCTTATCAACTGACCTTGACCTTTTACATTTCAGGTTGCCACTGACAACTCACCTCAGGCATCATTCATGGTTTTGTGTGGTGGAACAGCCTTGACTGTGCTGCTGTTCCCTCTAGTCGTAGTAAAAAAAATATTCCACAAAGCACCCAGTCTACTGTCGGGCACCATCTGGATGGATATGACACTTATGATCAACTCATACATGAGTGTACTGCCGGCTAGAAGTGCCGACGAGGATCTGCCGTCAGTGTTTTATGTGATAATAGTGCTATACACGATGCTGCCACTGGCTAAACGGTGGTCTGCATTTCTGGGATTAATTTCTATGACGTTACAGTTATTCATGGCAGGATATACATCAGAATTAAAAGCAGAGAATATAGTCTTCCAGGTACGTACTTTATTATTTGACAGGGCGCTGTGGTCAGGTGATTGGGTTGCTTGCCTCGTCACAAAAATATTGAGGGTTCAAGACATGAATACAGAACACTGTGTCAGTGATTGGGACCTTCCACTGTATCAGTGACTGTGACTATGCAATGTGTATGTGACTTTGACCTTGCACTGTATCTGTGACATTGCACTGTATCCGTGACTGTGACCTTGCACTGTATCTGTGACTGTGACCTTGCACTGTATCTGTGGCTGTGACCTTGCACTGTATCTGTGGCTGTGACCTTGCACTGTATCTGTGACTGTGATCTTGCAATGTGTCTGTGACTGTGACCTTGCAATGTATCTGTGACTTTGACCTTGCACTGTATCTGTGACTGTGACCTTGCAATGTGTTTTTGACTGTGACCTTGCACTGTATATGTGACTGTGACCTTGCAATGTGTCTTTGACTGTGACCTTGCAATGTGTCTGTGACTGTGACCTTGCACTGTATCTGTGACTGTGACTATGCATTGTGTCTGTGACTGTGACCTTGCAATGTGTCTTTGACTGTGACCTTGCAATGTGTCTGTGACTGTGACCATGCATTGTGTCTGTGACTGTGACCTTGCAATGTGTCTGTGACTGTGACTTTGCACTGTATCTGTGACTGTGACCATGCATTGTGTCTGTGACTGTGACCTTGCAATGTGTCTGTGACTGTGACCTTGCAATGTGTCTGTGACTGTGACCTTGTACTGTATATGTGACTGTGACCTGGTACTATATCTGTGACTGTGACCTTGCAATGTGATTTGTTGATTTACATATATAGTTTATATTACTACCATATCATCCTTTATTTTTTGATATTTTTTATCTTTATATATTTACATTAATTTTTAATTAATACTTCATTTCTTCATCTTTCATCAGTTTTTGCGTACAGTATGACCTATTTATGTGGCGTCGTGCCGTAAAACACCATTCATTCATTCATTCATTCATGCAATGTGTCCGTGACTGTGACTTTGCAATGTGTTTTTGACTGTGACCTTGCATTGTGTCCGTGACTGTGACCTTGCAATGTGTATGTGACTGTGACCTTGCAATGTGTTTGTGACCTTGCAATGTGTCTGTGACTGTGACCTTGCAATATGTCTGTGTTTGTGACCTTGCAATGTGTCTGTGACTGTGACCTTATACTGTATTTGTGACTGTGACCTTGCAATGTATCTGTGACTGTGACCTTGTATCTCTGACTGTGACCTTGCCCTGTATCTGTGACAGTGACCTTGTAATGTGTCTGTGACTGTGACCTTGCAATGTGTCTGTGACTGTGACCTTACACTGTATTTGTGACTGTGACCTTGCAATGTGTCTGTGACTGTGACCTTGCAATGTGTCTGTGACCTTGCCCTGTATCTGTGACTGTGACCTTGCTTTTTATCTGTGACTGTGACCTTGCAATGTGTCTGTGACTATGTCCTTGCCCTGTATCTGTGACTGTGACCTTACAATGTGTCTGTGACTGTGACCTTGCAATGTGTCTGTGACTGTGACCTTGTACTGTATTTGTGACTGTGACCTTGCAATGTATCTGTGACTGTGACCTTGCAATGTGTCTGTGACTGTGACCTTGCAATGTATCTGTGACTGTGACCTTGCAATGTGTCTGTGACTATGTCCTTGCCCTGTATTTGTGACTGTGACCTTACAATGTGTCTGTGACTGTGACCTTGCAATGTGTCTGTGACTGTGACCTTGTACTGTATTTGTGACTGTGACCTTGCAATGTATCTGTGACTGTGACCTTGCAATGTGTCTGTGACTGTGACCTTGCAATGTATCTGTGACTGTGATCTTGTACTATAACTGTGACTGTGACCTTGTAATTTTGACCTGGAACAAGTCACTTAACTTGTATTGCTTTCTTGTGTTGGATGGGGATGTAAACACCGTTTGAGTGCTTTGGGTGCTTGTTGCTAAAAATAGGGCTAGGGTTCAAGACATATAAGCAAAGCACTTGTGCCTGTAACCTTGCATTGTGTCCATAACCGTGCATTGTATCTGTAACCTTGCATTGTTTCTGTGACCTTGCATTGCATCTGTGACCTTGCACAGTGTGACCTTGCATGGTGTCTGTGACCTTGCATTGTGTCTGTAACCTTGCACAGTATGACCCTGCATGGTGTCTGTGACCTTGCATTGTGTCTGTAACCTTGCATTGTGTCTGTGACCTTGCATTATGTCTGTAACCTTGCATTGTGTCTGTGACCTTGCATTGTGTCTGTGACCTTGCATTGTGTATGTAACCTTGCATTGTGCCTGTGACCTTGCATTGTGTCTGTAACCTTGCATTGTGTCTGTGACCTTGCATTGTGTCTGTAACCTTGCATTGTGTCTGTGACCTTGCATTGTGTCTGTGACCTTGCATTGTGTCTGTAACCTTGCATTGTGTCTGTGACCTTGCATTGTGTCTGTGACATTGCATTGTGTCTGTGACCTTGCATTGTGTCTGTAACCTTGCATTGTGTCTGTGACTTTCAGCTGTGCCTGTGACCTTGGCCTGTGACAAGTCACTTCAGAGGCGGATGATAACCAGAGTTTTCATGAAATAGTGACTTTGAAGCAGTCACCTATTCGTTCTGTTGCGTCTGTCTGTACATTGTGTGCTGTATGCTTATAAGGCATTACTGTGTACCTCTACAGCCTGTTGTATTTGTGGGAGTGGGGAGAGAATTTGAATAGGTGATTGTAAATCACTGTTATACAATTGCATGAGAAAATGGTGGTGTTCAATTTTGTTTCAGTTGTTGAAATACAGCTTGTGTATGAAACCAACATATTTAACATAAAAGCAGGTGTTTCATTAGTTCTGTTTTGTTTTTTTTCTTCTAAAAACAATGAATTATCAACAAAGTTTTGTATTTAGTATAGCTTACTTGTTAATTTGCATTTTTCGTTTCATAAAAGTAAAGTTTGAAGTATTATATACTGCTATACCCTAGATACTGTTCAGTATACCATTACCAATCGGCCTCAGTTTATATACCTGAGCTAATTGATCATGTAGCATGTTAGCAGTAAATAAGCAAGCTTTTTATGCCTTTCAATGACCATTAAGCCTTGGAAAATAGGTCCTTAAATTAACTAAGTTATCAGGTAGAAACTGTAGAAATTATGATTTCGCTTGCACGCGACTGAACCAGTAAATAGTCTGCAATGAATGGATGTTAATATGTTCACAACAAAACTGCACCCAATATTAATTCACAGTTAATTATCATCTAAGGCTGTAATGTGACATAGCTGTTTGTAATGTCTATTTATGGCCGCTCTATAGCTTAGTTTGTTTACATAACAATTTGTTTTCATTCATTTGTCAATATTCCAGCGAATTATTTTTTAACATTATTAGCATTGCCTAGAAATACATTACTTGCAATGGGATTTTGAACATAGCATTGCTTAGAAATATATTACATTCAATAGAATTTTGAACCTAGAAATATATTATATGCAATAGGATTTTGAATTGCCTAGAAATATAATCAAATATACTATATGCAATTGCCTAGAAATATATTACATGCAATGGACTTTAAAACATACCATTGCCTAGAAATATATTACATGCAGTGGGATTTTGAACATAGAATTGTCTAGAAATATATTACAGGCAATGGGATTTTGAATTGCCTAGAAAAAAAATCAAATATACTATATGCAATTGCCTAGAAATATATTACATGCAATGGACTTTAAAACATACCATTGCCTAGAAATATATTACATACAATGGGATTTCAAACATACCATTGCCTAGAAATATATTACATTCAATGAGATTTGAACATAGTATTGCCTAGAAATATATTCCTTGCAATGGCTGTTGGAACAAAGCATTGCTGTGAAATATACTATGAATTTACTGAAACTCAAAGAAACTAACCCACCCAATAATGGTAAAATTACACTACAAATCTGTGTCTTAAAACTCTTTCCAGGTGTAATAATGTGTATTTTCCGATTAAAAGTAAAGGTTAATGCACGGGTTCCAAAAACACCCGTGATTGAATATGCGTAAAATTTGGTTTGGTTTGTTATCTTGTTGTGGTCTCTTTCAGCTTGTCTCCAATGCAGTCCTTCTGCTGGGAGCCAACCTGATTGGTTTGTATCACAAGTACCTGACTGACATCACACATCGACACACGTTCCTTGAGGCTCGGAAGTCCATTGAGTCCATGGTCAAGTTGGAGAAGGAAAAGAAGGAACAGGTGGGTGGGGAAATGGGGAACACTTTACAGCAGGTGGGTGGGGAAATGGGGAACAATTTATTATCAGAATTTTAAGCACACCTGAGGTACGCTCAAATGAGCTATTAACCCTTTAGGTGCCAAATTTATCAGGAAAACTTTTTCCCCAATGCTTGATTCAGTTGTTCAAGTTAACTGTTTTTAACAATAACGGGTATTACCTGAGAATGACACGATTATCTTCACAGGGTGGCGAAACTTTGCGACTTTTTGATTGGTTTCTCAGCAAACAAATGCAGGGGCGTTCCTGGGGCTAATTTAGGTATGCGCACCATCGAGTCTTGGATTCACAAATGTGCCTAATCCCCCTATACCTTCAGTTTTTATTGCATTTTTCGCATTTTTAGCCTTTTTTATTTGTTTGCTTCTTTAATAGCCTGTACGCACGTGCGTCAGTGCGTATGCCCAGGAACGCCCCTGAAATGTAAACAAAGCGCTTGATTCAGGTAGGTGTTCATTTCATGATTTCTTAATAATTCTCGAATTTTATTCAACTTAAAGTGCACATACCCCTCCTGCTCAAAAGGTAATTGGATTTATCTAGTACTTTCTGAGATTAGTTCTCCCAAAGTTTTGGAAACAAAAGAAATCTGTGACAATGTACATTTTCAGGTCTAATCTCAGAAAGTACCGATGAACCAAATTGCTTTTTTGAGGCAGATGAAAGAGCTCACATTGTAAAACAATATGTGCTTTGTTTGAACAAAATTTGTTAAATATTAAGGAAGTTTATGCAGAAAAACCCTACATGAATTGAGCGCTTTGTTAACATTTTTTGCTGTGAAATCGATCAAAAAGTCACGATTTCGCCACCCTGCTTTAGCTATATCATAGTCCTCTATATCACTTGAGTAAATCGAGGGGTCATCGCAAAACTATTCTAACTACATATGAATAAAGAAGGAGATAGAATAGTTTTGCACTGAGCCCTCGAAATATTTATCATTTGTTGCACATACAGATATAGGTAGAGCCTATTTTAATATTATATTATTATTCTATTATCTGATGGTAAATTGCTCACCGACTTCGCAAAAGGCTTTCAAATATTATTTATGGATGTGAAACGAGAGAATGTCAATCAAAACTCTGGGAGTCAATTAGCCCCCAGCATTAATATTTCACAATCGAAGAACTTTAATACAACCACTTCCTTCACAGTCTCTCAGATCTGTCATTCATGTATAAGGCTTTAATGGAACAGTCATCCTGTTGTACATTACAGTTTGATTACCTAGTCAACTGCACAGTTTTTTCAGGGAGGGCTTTTTAGGCTCAGTCAAGTTGAAAGCAAGTAGATAATTAATCAAACAGGAAATGTACATAGGCGTATGAACGTTTCAATTATTGGTGGGGGGCCAAATTTTTTAGAAAAAAAAATTGACAAGCCCAAAAAGCACAAAATGGTATATTTCAACTATTGGGGAAAGCCAAAAAAAATAATGTTATTCAAGCTCATTTACACCAAAACATACATCATTATATAGGGAAATGAACAAAACATACATCATTATATAGGGAAATGAACAAAACATACATCATTATATAGGGAAATGAACAAAACATACATCATTATATAGGGAAATGAACAAAACATACATCATTATATAGGGAAATTAACAAAACATACATCATTATATAGGGAAATGAACAAAACGTACATCATTATATAGGGAAATGAACAAAACATACATCATTATATAGGGAAATGAACAAAACATACATCATTATATAGGGAAATGAACAAAACATACATCATTATATAGGGAAATGAACAAAACATACATCATTATATAGGGAAATGAACAAAACATACATCATTATATAGGGAAATGAACATACATCATTATATAGGGAAATGAACACTTTTTTGAACGCAAACCATTTTTTCCTCAAATTATTGCGGGGGAGGGCAAAAGCATACTCTGGCCTCCCCACTCTGAACATTGAGGTGTGGGGCTGGGGCTCCTATGCCTTTGATGTAGCAACACAATCAACCTAAAACACATTAGAAACAAACAGCAATGATGACAAGAATAAATAGAGGCAAAATATGAGACACCACAGACATAAAAGGTTGAGAAGGGATACCGCCTTGGATACCGCCTTGGATACCGCCCTGGATACCGCCCTGGATACCGCCTTGGAACAGTCTGTGTTGAGAAGGGATACCGCCTTGGAACAGTCTGTGTTGAGAAGGGATACCGCCTTGGAACAGTCTGTGTTGAGAAGGGATACCGCCTTGGAACAGTCTGTGTTGAGAAGGGATACCGCCTTGGAACAGTCTGTGCCACAAAAGACAGGGTGTTGTTTTTTTGCAGTTCTCCATTGGGTATATAGATTGGTCCGACACATTAGATGCAGAGATGAGTGGGCATATGGAAGTGCATTTGCAACCACCTAACTGGCTCTAAAACATTTGAAATGAGTCACTGCTAGTGTTCTGTGGCTCTAGCATGTGATGTAGGGTCTCTACATGTGATGTAGGGTCTCTACATGTGATGTAGGGTCTCTACATGTGATGAAGGGTCTCTACATGTTATGTATGGTCTCTAGCATGTGATGTAGGGTCTCTACATGTGATGTAGGGTCTCTAGCTGCAAAAATGCTTGTGTATAATCACAAGAGTTGGGGTGTAAATAAAGCCTTTATGTTTGCATTTTAATAGCAAATTTTGAGTAGTATATATTTATTGTCTTATTGTTTAAGTCATTAATTTTTAGGGCCAGGCAAACTTAACTACTATGCCTTAAAGGGGTTGCACTATTTTCACGAATTATTTATTTAAAAAGAGTCTGAAAAACTTGAAAAAAGCTGAAAGAAATATGTGCAAAGAACATAAATGGAGGTGGCATCTTGGAACGATGACGTCATTGCGCCTTTTTACTATAAATGGCATATAGACAAAACACATTTTAAAGCACAAAAAATCAGTGCAAATTGATTAAAAACTAAATATACAGATCTGATGTAAAATGTATACATTTTATGCTTAATTTTCATTTGCAGTGATTTTCTATGCTTTAAAAAACATTGTCGTAGCATTTTAATATTTCTTTCAGCTTTTTTCAAGTTTTTTAGAGCCCTTTAAAATAAACATTGTTTGAAAATAGTGCATCAACCCCTTTAAAAGAAAATCGTTGTAAATAAATCTTGCCTCTTTATTCATACTTACGTAGATGCAACATAATTTGGTTGGACTTAAAACCAAAATAATGACTATTTACAAAACTTAATACCAAACAAATATTAAAATTAAGAATAATAAAGTTTAACTTGTAACAATTAACCATTAATTTGTAAAAAAATTATGTTTAATATTTAAGAATTATTAATAAACTTTATTTTGTAATGTTATTGTGAAAGAAATGTTAATGTCACCTTTAAATGTTAATTAGAAAGAGATTTTAATGAACTTTAATTTAAATCTTGCTAATTAGATATCAGTTGTTGTTAATTAGATATCACTTGTTGTTAATTAGATATCATTGTCGTTAATTAGGAAGAGTTATTAACCAGCTGCATACCAAAGGATCTAATGAATTCAATGAAGGAAGATCTAACCAAAAAGATGTTGAGTAAAGTGCGGAGAATTACGCCATTCCATGACCTGTATGTCCAAAACCACGGTAACGTCAGGTCAGTGTATGTTTTCATACATGTACATTTGTAAGGTACATATAATGCATTTAAACGTTTTTGCATTCTCTGGAGATAGGGTTACCAATTTGCCACATATGATACTTATTATATGATACTTATATAAACGGAGCAGTACATGATTCTTATATAAAACCTTTCATATAAGAACGATATACGGCAAGTTTAACCATATGAGAATCTTTCATGTAAGAATGATATACGGCAAGTTTAACCATATGAGAATCTTTCATATAAGAATGATATACGGTAAGTATATCATGAGAATCTTTCATAAAAGAATGATATACGGTAAGTATAATGATATATGAGAATCTTTCATAAAATAATGATATACGGTAAGTATATCATATGAGAATCTTTCATATAAGAATCATGTATGGTAAGTATAATCATATGAAAATCTTTCATAAAAGAACGATATACGATAAGTATAATCATATGAGAATCTTTCATATAAGAATGATATACAGTAAGTATAACCATATGAGAATCTTTCATATAAGAATGATATACGGTAAGTATATCATATGAGAATCTTTCATATAAGAATGAAATACGGTAAGTATATCATATGAGAATCTTTCATAAAAGAATGCTATACGGTAAGTATAATGATATATGAGAATCTTTCATAAAAGAATGATATACGGTAAGTATATCATATGAGAATCTTTCATAAAAGAATGATATACGGTAAGTATAATGATATATGAGAATCTTTCATAAAAGAATGATATACGGTAAGTATATCATATAAGAATCTTTCATATAAGAATGATATACGGTAAGTATAATCATATGAGAATCATATAAAAATTGAAAAAGTTTTTTTTATGGGAATCATATGAAAAACATGTGTTTTTTAAAAATGAAGATTTATGAATTTTATTGTCATATGAACATTATATGAAACTCCTATTATATAAATGACATATGATGGTTTTATATGAGAATACATGTGGCTCCTTTTATATACATGTATTAAATTATTTTATCATGCAGATAAGCACTTTTCTAAATAAAGGGGTGACCTAATAAATTTTGCTTTATTAGGCACTGACCAATAGAGCAAATCAATGCGGAATCCCTTGGCATTTATTGTACGTAGCGTTATCTGACGTCACGCACGTAAAGTTGCCTGGCTTCGTAAAACAGACAAAAACAACAACATGGTGGTGTCCTCGATAAGCGTAACATTCTGAGAAATAGATAATAATAGTAACTCATACAGAAAATGTGGATAATCTACATGATAAATAGAATATTATGTCAGTGCCTTTTACTATCAAGTTTATTAGGCTCGGCACGAAAACGAAGAATGGCTCGGTCGGTCGAGCCATTCTTCGTTTTCCCGAGCCATTCTTCGTTTTCTAAGCCGAGCCTAACAAACACGATAGTAAAAGGCACTGACATAATATTCTCTATATACGACAATCATATTATAATGCATATCATATGTTTATTATATATGGCAAAATTGCCTCTGTAGAGTGTATTTTTAATGGTGTTTTACGTCATTTTAGCATATTTTAGGCCATATATGATTGTCATTTTTTTTTGTGGTAGAGAAAAATCAACCAGAGTGACTTGTTTGTAGTGTTCAGTTTGTTTGGTGAATAAATGAAAAAGTCAAAGATGTTTATGTTTTTATTTCAGCATTCTGTATGCAGATATTGTCAACTTCACGCCGCTTGCAGCGGAATGCACGGCTCCGGAGCTTGTGAAAATGTTAAATGAGTTGTTTGGCAGATTTGATCAACTTGCAGAGGTAAAAATTAATTTTGAAAAATAGATAATAAATGTTGCAATAAAATGTTTTGAATTGGCCTCTTGCTTTTTTTTGGTGAGGGAGGGAGTCAGCTGCACTAGTGGAAACAAAAAATATCAAGGCCTTGATTTTGAATAGTGTTCCATCTTTTGGCCACATTAACCTTTTTTTTGTCATTTGGTTGTAACAAATGAACCAATCTTGAATCAAATCATGTGTAATCAGTCTTGTCAAAGAGCAAATAGATAAGTGCCATATGGTGATAAGAGGTCAGAAGTGTTCTAGGAAAAAGTGAAACGTCTTGTCTCTAAAATTATATTTATTACCGGTATGCAGATAATTATGCACTTTTTCACCAATACGTTTTGCTGTATAAATATAGAAATTACTCAAAAAATCTTAGCATTCAGAAACATAGTAATATTATGTAACATTTTGTGATGTCTCTCTGCCATTTATAAACAGGGTTACTCATCAAAATGTGAAAGGCTCTTTTTTTTCTCACCTTATCATAAAAATAGACAATATGCTACTTGTCCATCAGCGATGAAGAAGAAGGTTTCACCACCAAGTCTTTGCTATACATGTACTGCATTCATTAGAGCAGAAAAAACATGGATCATTCATAGTTGCATATTGGAAAGTACGCTCTCAATTTCACAAAGCAGGGCCCAGTTTTATTAAACATCTTACGATAAATCTCACATTTTAAAACTGTTCACATTTTTGCACCTAAGCATTCAATGTAGACACGTATGTGTGCATTAGGTGCAGAAATATCAAATGTATAAGAATATGAAATGAAATCGCGTTCATTTGTGAATTGTAAATCAAAGTAAAAAATTTAAGAAATTAACTTACAATCATATTGTGGTAAGTTGTTTCATAAAACCGGGCCCAGCTCTTTAAGTGAGACGACCTAAACTTTATCTCTTATACTTTTAATTTTTGTATTTTTCATGTGGGTCATATCAGTGTAGGTGATATATTTAAATCTGCGAAATTTTTGTGTTTTCTATGCTTGGTCTAGAAGTCACTGACATGGTTGTCTCTATGTTACATATATTTACATAAATTTCACATTTATGTAATACTAAGTGTTACCATTCAACTGGTACTTATTATGCTCTGTGACAGCATGTGACATAATAATCTGCATACAGCATACATTTTAGTTTGATACTAAGACATACAGGGGCATAGCGTGGCATACTGCCTTACTCCCGGGAGTAACTTGGAAAGAAAAACCACCAAAAAACTAAAAAGATGAAAATGCAAAAAGATGGAAAATTACTGTTTTTTTTGCAAGCATAGAATGTCTATATTCCTGACGTATTGCTTGAACTAGCACTACTTTGGTCTGAAAATGATATTTTGAGGGAGGCCCCCGAACCTTGCGGAAGTTGACATACTCCCAAATCCTTCCCCTCTTGGCACTTCGCACCTCGTATTAGGAGTATGTTTCAGAATGGCCACACTACGCCCCTGACAAATTTAGTAGGTTATATAAAAAAATGGTATTATTGACATGCTATAAGTAGATGATCTTACATGAGTACTCATTCATTATTGAATTTATTAAATGATATAATGCGAGGCTCTTGCCGAGCATTATATCATTTTTGCTAACCAGTTTAACAAATTCAATAATAAATGAGAACGATGTTCTATTTATCACATAACTCACATATCGACTTTTATTGCATTTTGCCTGTCCCTTTAACACGCGAAATCGACATAATCCGTGGGAATTGGATCATAGTCATTATCGATTCTATTTATCACATAACTCACATATCGACTTTTATTGCATTTTGCCTGTCCCTTTAACAGGCGAAATCAACATAATCCGTGGGAATTGGATCATAGTCATTATCGATTTCTTTTGACAATGCATACTAGGCTTATTTGCATACTTATATAACTAATGGTATATCGAAAATATAGAATGGTGTTATTCCACTCCCACTGTAAGTTATGTGATAAATACATTTTTTGATATATTTCCTCGTACCTTTTACAGAAGAACAACTGTATGCGGATCAAGATTCTGGGCGACTGTTACTACTGTGTGTCAGGTCTGCCTACACCAAATGACAAGCATGCCATTAACTGTGTGAAAATGGGGCTGCGAATGATAGAAGCCATCAGGTGGGTTGTTTTTGTCTACACTAAATGACAAAAATTATATCATTGGTCTGTGAATGATAGAGGCCATCATGTGTGTTGTTTTTGTCTACACTAAATGACAAAAATGTCATCAAATGTCTGAACATTGGTCTGTAAATGATAGAGGCCATCAGGTGGGTTATTTCTATATCAGGTCTGCCTACACCAAATGACAAACATTCTCTCCATCAAAATCAAAAGAATGTTCTTAAAAAAACATATTACACTTTTCTTCGTTTAAACATATTTCCTTTACATTGATTGGAAAACAAATTCTTGCAACTTACATTAATCACTCTCGATGGCTTCCTCTGTAGAACCGGTACTGAGCAATGTGGATTAATTATCTTGCTCAAGGATAAATAACATGGTGAGGATCGAACCCATGATTATTCGATCTGGAGTCTGATGCAGTACCACTGGACCACGCACCCCATGTACATTTTTGTTAACACTAGAGAACTTCTTTAAGATTGAAAACAACTGTCATCCGTGTTAAATGTTATAATGTTTTAAATTGGCTGGCGAAAAAATGCATTTGTCCATATATTAACCCTTAACCCGCTACATATACATATAATGGACTGTTCTTTTTTTTAATTAAGACCATTCCATTTATGTGACAAAGGAGTGTTTTTGGGGGAAATGACTGATCAGCAGCCAGACATTGTAAACCCTGATCAGCAGCCTATGATTTACTCGAAGACTGATCTGGGTTTACAGAGAACGCAAAGGCTATTAAAGTTGTACTTAGCGGGTTAAGGGTTAAATTAAATAAGTGTTGTGTAATACTGATTGGTTATTTCAGAAATGTGCGAGAAGCGACGGGTGTGGAGGTAGACATGAGGATTGGCGTTCACTCAGGAAGTGTATTATGTGGCGTCCTCGGACTGAAGAAATGGCAGTATGACGTCTGGTCAGACGATGTCACAATAGCCAATCACATGGAATCAGGCGGGGTACCAGGGTAAGTCTGGTCAGGTGATGTCACAATAGCCAATCACATGGAGTCAGGCGGGGTACCAGGGTAAGTCTGGGGTCTGACGATGTCACAATAGCCAATCACATGGAGACAGGCGGGGTACCAGGGTAAGTCTGGTCAGATGATGTCACAGTAGCCAATCACATGGAGTCAAGCGGGGTACCAGGGTAAGTCTGGTCAGGTGATGTGATGATAGCCAATCACATGGAGTCAGGAGGGGTACCAAGGTGAGTCTGGTCAGGTTATGTGACAATAGCCAATCACAATGAGTCAGGAGGGGTACCAGGGTAAGTCTGGTCAGATGATGTGACAATAACCGATTGCATTGAATCAGGAGGGGTACCACGGTAAGTCTGGCCAGATGAAGTCACATGGAGTCAGGCAGGATACCGGGGTAAGTCTGGTCAGATGATGTCACAATAGCCAATCACATGGAGTCAGGCAGGGTACCAGGGTAAGTCTGGTCAAATGAAGTCACAATAGCCAATCACATGGAGTCAGGAGGGATACCAGGATAAGCTGGAAAGTCAGGGTCCATACATGGGATATTTAATCTTCTTCAGGTTGTTAATTTGTCAAAACCTACCTTACTTCTGAGGTGACTAACTTCGTACATTACTGTATACTGTTCATTGAAAATTATAACATTCAAGTTGTAATTAATTTAGGATGTATAGGAATTGTTACTAAGAGTAGTTGCGCGTATCGTCGCCATGTTCCGGTTGAATGAATTTTTTTAAACAAACTTTTTTTTACTAATTTCAAATAAAATACTGATTTCCATCCAATTTGTTTTCATCAGGTTATTCTAATTTTAATTCCTGACTTTACAGAAAATGGTTCTGAAACAAAGTAAGACAATGAACAGTGCGGCTATTTTTTATGAAACATTTCAGGGAAAACAATACTGAACAATTTAAAATATATCTGTTGTAGAAACTGGTACTAAATATAGTTTACTTAAAGTTTTTCTTACATGGCATTAGCTCATTAAATAACGAATAAACATAACAAATGGGGTTTTATCAGGCAAACGATAATATTTATTACGGTTATATCACTTAGCTGATCGATGTACCATCTGTGTTCATTTGCTTTATGATCTGTAAGAACATAGCAAGAGGGAATTCCAGAAACCAGGCCTGGAATTCACCAACCATTCTTCAAACTATTCTTAGACTTGAGCTCAAGTACTGAAAATTCGTTCAGAAATATTTCCATAACCTTCAAAGACAATGTTGCTATTAATTAGTATGCATCATACATACCAGCTTGTTTAATGAACGTTTATTCTGTAAACTTATATAAATGTTTGTGATTGAAATTTGCATACTTGAGCTTAAGTCTAGGAATATTTTCAAGAATGGTTGGTGAATTCAAGGCCAGGACTTTCATGTCAGGGTTTTTTATGTTGCCTTTCGATACTTGACTGCCTTTGTCTTCTGCTATAATGTTAGGGTCAATAACATGTGTCTATATAGGGGTAACTTTGTTTTCTATCAGGGGTTGGGGTCACAAGTCAATATTATGTGTTTATATAGGGATAACTTTTTCTGCCATTCACGTCATGTGAGAGTTTTTCAGAGCCTTGTCCCTGGTTACAATTCTGACCCTCAGGTAAGATTTCCCTATCTCACATGGATACTCGTTATGGATTCTTATAGTCTTTATCTGGGGCTGGGGTCACAACTCAGTAACATGTTTACATAGGGATAACTCTGTCTTCTATCTGGGGTTGGGGTCACACTTCAATATCATGTGTTGATATGGCAATAACATTGTATTCTACCTGGGGTTGGGGTCACACTTCAATATCATGTGTTGATATGGCAATAACATTGTATTCTACCTGTGGTTGGGGTCACACTTCAATATCATTTGTTAATATGGCAATAACATTGTAGCTACCTGGGGTTGGGGTCACACTTCAATATCATGTGTTAATATGGCAATAACATTGTATTCTACCTGTGGTTGGGGTCACACTTCAATATCATGTGTTAATATGGCAATAACATTGTAGCTACCTGGGGTTGGGGTCACACTTCAATATCATGTGTTAATATGGCAATAACATTGTATTCTACCTGTGGTTGGGGTCACACTTCAATATCATGTGTTAATATGGCAATAACATTGTAGCTACCTGGGGTTGGGGTCACACTTCAATATCATGTGTTAATATGGCAATAACATTGTAGCTACCTGGGGTTGGGGTCACACTTCAATATCATGTGTTAATATGGCAATAACATTGTAGCTACCTGGGGTTGGGGTCACACTTCAATAGCATGTGTTAATATGGCAATAACATTGTATTCTACCTGGGGTTGGGGTCACACTTCAATATCATGTGTTGATATGGCAATAACATTGTATTCTACCTGTGGTTGGGGTCACACTTCAATATCATGTGTTAATATGGCAATAACATTGTAGCTACCTGGGGTTGGGGTCACACTTCAATATCATGTGTTAATATGGCAATAACATTGTATTCTACCTGTGGTTGGGGTCACACTTCAATATCATGTGTTAATATGGCAATAACATTGTAGCTACCTGGGGTTGGGGTCACACTTCAATATCATGTGTTAATATGGCAATAACATTGTATTCTACCTGTGGTTGGGGTCACACTTCAATATCATGTGTTAATATGGCAATAACATTGTAGCTACCTGGGGTTGGGGTCACACTTCAATATCATGTGTTAATATGGCAATAACATTGTATTCTACCTGTGGTTGGGGTCACACTTCAATATCATGTGTTAATATGGCAATAACATTGTAGCTACCTGGGGTTGGGGTCACACTTCAATATCATGTGTTAATATGGCAATAACATTGTATTCTACCTGTGGTTGGGGTCACACTTCAATATCATGTGTTAATATGGCAATAACATTGTAGCTACCTGGGGTTGGGGTCACACTTCAATATCATGTGTTAATATGGCAATAACATTGTATTCTACCTGTGGTTGGGGTCACACTTCAATATCATGTGTTAATATGGCAATAACATTGTAGCTACCTGGGGTTGGGGTCACACTTCAATATCATGTGTTAATATGGCAATAACATTGTATTCTACCTGTGGTTTGGGTCACACTTCAATATCATGTGTTAATATGGCAATAACATTGTAGCTACCTGGGGTTGGGGTCACACTTCAATATCATGTGTTAATATGGCAATAACATTGTATTCTACCTGTGGTTGGGGTCACACTTCAATATCATGTGTTAATATGGCAATAACATTGTATTCTACCTGTGGTTGGGGTCACACTTCAATATCATGTGTTGATATGGCAATAACATTGTATTCTACCTGGGGTTGGGGTCACACTTCAATATCATGTGTTGATATGGCAATAACATTGTATTCTACCTGGGGTTGGGGTCACACTTCAATATCATGTGTTGATATGGGAATAACATTGTATTCTACCTGGGGTTGGGGTCACACTTCAATAGCATGTGTTAATATGGCAATAACATTGTATTCTACCTGGGGTTGGGGTCACACTTCAATATCATGTGTTGATATGGGAATAACATTGTATTCTACCTGGGGTTGGGGTCACACTTCAATAGCATGTGTTAATATGGCAATAACATTGTATTCTACCTGGGGTTGGGGTCACACTTCAATATCATGTGTTGATATGGCAATAACATTGTATTCTACCTGGGGTTGGGGTCACACTTCAATATCATGTGTTGATATGGCAATAACATTGTATCTACCTGGGGTTGGGGTCACACTTCAATATCATGTGTTGATATGGGAATAACATTGTAGCTACCTGGGGTTGGTGTCACACTTCAATAGCATGTGTTAATATGGCAATAACATTGTATTCTACCTGGGGTTGGGGTCACATTTCAATACCATGTGTTGATATGGGAATAACATTGTATTCTACCTGGGGTTGGGGTCACACTTCAATATCATGTGTTGATATGGCAATAACATTGTAGCTACCTGGGGTTGGTGTCACACTTCAATAGCATGTGTTAATATGGCAATAACATTGTATTCTACCTGGGGTTGGGGTCACACTTCAATATCATGTGTTGATATGGCAATAACATTGTATTCTACCTGGGGTTGGGGTCACACTTCAGTATCATGTGTTAATATGGCAATAACATTGTATTCTACCTGGGATTGGGGTCACACTTCAATAGCATGTGTTAATATGGCAATAACATTGTATTCTACCTGGGGTTGGGATCACACTTCAATATCATGTGTTAGTATGGCAATAACATTGTATTCTACCTGGGGTTGGGGTCACACTCAATAGCATGTGTTAATATGGCAATAACATTATATTCTACCTGGGGTTGGGGTCACACTTCAATACCATGTGTTGATATGGGAATAACATTGTATTCTACCTGGGGTTGGGGTCACACTTCAATATCATGTGTTGATATGGGAATAACAATGTATTCTACCTGGGGTTGGGGTCACACTTCAATATCATGTGTTAATATGTCAATAACATTGTCTTCTTTCTGGGTTGGGGTCACACTTCAATATCATGTGTTAATATGGGAATAACTTTTTCTTCTGTCTGGGGCTATAACATATGTGTTTATATAGGAATAACTTTGTCTCCTGGCTTATTATTTGGGTCACGGTTCAATGTATATGTTTAAATAGGGATAGCTTTATCACCTGCCTGGGGGATGGGGATGGGGGGTGGAGGTGCTCGGCTGAGGCAGATATAATAATAATAAAAAAAAGTCTCGGCCGCTTATTTATGTTTCAGTTCTTATTTAGGAGAGAAAATACATTTCTCATTTTAAAGAAGCACAAGTCCTTTTTTTGTGTAAAAAAACAACATGGGGAGAGGCATATTTAACAACAAACAAAAGTCTCAGTCACTTATTCATGTTTCAATTCTTATTTAGTAGTAAAGACGCATTTTCTTCCATTTTAATTGAACACAAGTCCTTTTTTCATGTCAAAAACCGATACATTTTCATAACTTGCAGATTTTAGGGAATTTGTGCTGGATGTACCCAATCCTGAATCTGCATCTGGATTTAGTATTAGTTTGAAGGAACCATGTAAATAAAATTCACCTTCTCGCCTCTCACCCCTGCGAGTTCGAATCCCGGTGGGAACTCAACTTGTAAGTGAGAAATTGTCATTTCTGACAGATGGCAGGAGGTGTACAGTATACAATTATGGACTTTTCAGCTGTTATACATGATGTGATATGCACCAAAAAAATCATTATTGACCGAGGCGATAGCCGAGGTCAATAATGATTTTTTGGTACATATCAACATCATGTATAACAGCTGAAAAGTCCATAACTGTTTTATTATATAACCCTCAATTTACAATTATATAAAACAGGTCAATATCAAAAAAACAATTATATAAAACAGGTCAATATCAAAAAAACAGGTCAATATCAAAAAAACAGGTCAATATCGCTAGATATTTTTTCTAAAAAATTACTTTTTAGCCAATGAAAACGCGTCTATTTATAGGTTATATAATAATACTGGTTATACCCTGGAATACCTCCACCACAAAAAGTTACCATCATACATAGTCTAAATATTGCTGAAAACTGATGTTTAACATCAAACAAACAAACAAATAAACCTTATATATCATGGAATTAATCTTTTCTGAGGTTGCTTTATTTTGTGCATGAATGCTTGAATACCCTTGATATCATGATAACCGGTGAATGGCAAAAACATTTTATTTTATACAAATTGAGTAAAAAAAATTCTAGTTTTCCAATAGACATGCACGTTTGCATTTGAATATTATTTTATTCTTAACAGAATTATGTTATTTTAATTTATAATGGATATGCACTGCAAGGCATTTCTCTTTACTTTTGCAATTACTTTCTATTTACCATCAAACATTTTGAAATTAGAATCGCATTCTGTTCACAAATCAATATCCGTCTTTGTGGTTATTGCTTTGATATTATTGCTTTATGATCCTTGTTTTAAAACGAAACGTGAGGAGATTTAATTGCATACATTTTCCTTGAAATGTTATTTTCAAATTCTTTTTTGATTTCATATCACCTTTATTGAATATATACTGAAAGGAAAAAGAAACGCGACACGGGAATTTTCCTTATTTATCACATGAAACTGCTTGTATTCCGTATAATATACCCATTACGTATTTCCTTATATTAACCATGTGTAATACAAGGCGACCGAAATTTCAAAATTCAAAATTCAAAAAATTCAAAATTTCAAAATTTCAAAATTCCAAAATTCCAATTTCAAAATTCAAAATTCAGAATCCAAAATTCCAAAATTCCAAAATTCCAAAATTCCAAATTCCAAAATTCCTAAATTCAAAATTCAAAAATTCAAAATTCAAAATTTCAAAAATTTCAAAAATTTCAATCAAAAATTTCAAAAATTCAAAAATTCAAAATTTCATGCAAAATTTCAAAAATTCATGCAAAATTCATGTGATAAAAAGGATCTGACACTCGTCATTTCAGAGGCTTGCTTAATAACAAATTCCTGAACTTGTTTAATAAAATGTTGTATGCACTGACAACTCATGTCAGATCCTCTATGTAACAAGAAATTCATTAATGTTCAACGATAATATTCTGAAAGGAAAAAGAAACGCGACACGGGAATTTCCGCTATATGTTGTATATACTGCACACTTAATTCCATGTATATTCCAAGGAAATCCCAAGATGTTTTGTAAAAAAAAAGTTGCAGTTAGAGAAAGGGCACATCTATGATGTTGTAGACATTTTAATCACAGTACACGTTGTAACAAGAAATTCATAAATGTTCAACGATAATATACTGCAAGGAAAAAGAAACGTGACACGGGAATTTCCGCTATAATATGTACAATATGCTACTGTTAATCGACTGGTACATGGCTACGTAAGATCTTTCCTTTCGGAAAAGAGACTAACACAGCAAATAGTATTCCTGCAAAATTTCATAAAGTAATGTAATTACAGTCAGGCAATGTCGCGGAATAAAATTGGCATTACGGGTTATTAACCCCATTAAAGGGACACACGGCCATCTTTAAGTCTTTAGCACACATTAAAATTAGCCTCTCAATTTATTTATCCAGCAGTATTTTGACTTTAAATCTGCTGGCATATATTTAATACAATTTTAAGTTTTCAACTTTTCAACTTTTCTTCGTTATTATACCATAGGTTTGAATATATTATGGTGAAATGTAATAAACAGTTATTAATATGCAAACACAATTTGCTTTATACTATTATTATAATTAATGTTAATGATCGAACAAATGCAATTTATATGTAGAAAAACTAACAGGACGCCGCAAGTTTTTAAAAAATCAAGATTGCCATGTGTCCCTTTAAGGTCCCCTTGATTGTCCCAGAAATAAAATTGGCATTTGATTCTTACAGATGTGGGATTACGGTAAACCCATGAAAAGTGGGTGGTCTGCATCCACCACTGAAAATAGACATTCATATATAGCCATGTGCATGTGCTGAAAATGATGTAAAACACCATCCAATCCAATTAGTTTTCTCTAAAAGGCTCAGTTAACCCAGGAACTGAAAACATCCATCTTTAGTAATTCCATAATTATTGCACCTTTTTAATCTAATTCCATAATCCAGATTGGGTTCATATGTTATACATTTGTGATTTTTTTTACTTTTTAAACTTTATTTATTGCTGAAATCATGCAAATCCTGTTTCAGACGAGTACACATCTCCAAGGAAACGAAGGCCTACTTGGGGGATGAATATCAGGTGGAACCCGGAGATGGGGGCAGACGGGACTCATTCTTGGAGAGTCGCAATATCACCACCTACCTGATTGTACAGCCGCAGAAAAAGGTAAATGTCAACCGCAAAATAAGTCTAAACTGAATTTGTAATTGGAATATTGTCGCGCTATGTTTTATGAATTTTATGAGTTTTTAACAATCACATTAGCGCTAATTTTAAGCTTTATGTTGAATTGGGTTTTAAGGTGCACCAACACAAAAAGGTTATATGGCGCAAGCACGAATGAACATTTCAAGCCCACCCTGAATCTATATCGAGATAAAAATATGCAGAATGGGCCGAGAACCTTCTCACCTGCAGAAATTTTAGCTTATAAAACATCCAAACCATCATTGTTCATAATTCTGTCATGTTGAATCACTGCCGTTGAATAATTTGGGAAATCAAGAAATATTACAGGTAGACCTTGAAAGCAAACAAAGAAATAAAAATGGTATTATTTTAATTAGCGGTAATTAATTAGTGGTAATATTAATTAGTGCAACATATATATGTATTGCTTTTCAAGGCAGACGTTTTGTTGTTTGGCATTCAAAACAAATATATTCTAATATTATGAGATATTCAGGCTAGCTTCGTTATATGATCCTAGGTCTGATCAGGTAGCTCAGTGGGTGGAGCTTCAGAACAATAGCCCAAGGATACTCAATAAATTATATATTCAACGTGTCTTTCATAAATAGGATTTTAATAAAATTGTAAAATATAGTTCAAGGTAGTATGCATGAAATATCCATTATACGTTGTTGTATACCATTATATGTTGTATAATGTCAGAAATTATGTACCACAAAAAGTATGTTGTTGACATAACATGTTATTGTAATAGTTTAAACATCCTCTAATTTCTGTAGTTATATATATATATTATAATATCGTCCTGATTTCTACTTCAGCTACTCGTACACGGTAAACCAATCAGATCAAGGTTTGAGAGTAACACGCGTGCATCTGTCCGTGTGTCGCAGTACCTGGAAAGCTGGGGCATCGACAAACCTTTCTCTAATCTCCACGTGAGCAACATGGCGACCAAGCTACTCAGTGTCACCGTAAGTGTGATTGTTAACTGTACACAAATATTCGTGTGTAATGTTTCTGTGCCCTTAAGGGCACAATAGGGGATGGATAATACATTTTGTCAGAATGGTGTTTATAAAATTATAAAATAAAAAGACCATATTTATTCTTCATGACGCCCCTGTGGCATTGCAATTTTTCAAGTGGGGGCATAATACATAGTTACTGTAGTGTAGTTGTCCACAGAATCTCTTTTTTTCTAAAGACCTAAAGTAATAGGCTTGTCGCTATTCAGTCCTGCGTGCAATTGCTGAAAGATCAGACCACCTGTGCTGTGTAATTTCCAAGCACGGCATCGCGTCTCGGGGATTACAATGACTTAAATGACTGTAGACATAATAGAACAGATCCATATTACCGTCACGCAATAAAACTGTAAATTTCACGAAAATATTGTGCCATTGAACAATAGAAGCACAATCAAATTCAGTAGATTCCCGATCTGTTTTCGGACAAACTCATACATATTTGTACGAAAGAAATCTTATTTTTAGCAATTTTAAGCAATCTTGATCCGTGCTATTTATCAACTTAGATGCAATTATTACAATATCAGTATTTCATGGAAAGGTTCAGTGTTACTTGTATTGTTCTTTGGATTACTGTATTTTTGTATTTCTGGATTATAGCTATCATATGACCTCCTGGGAATTTTAAAGCAACATTAATGGGAAGAAAAAGAATATCGTTAAAAAAACAAAAACGTGTTTGGGGGTGGGGGTAGGGTGGTGATGGGTTGGAGGGGGGTGGGGCTTGGTGTGGGGTGGAGCATCTATTAGAAGAGGAAGGGAAACTGTCACAGGTATTCGGCGCGTAATTTGGTTTTACTACCCCCCACCAACCTCTACTACCCCCCCCCCCCCCCCCCCCCCCCCCACACACACACACACACCAAAAAAAACACAAAAAAAACATCATCCAAAAAGTCATTTCATAACATTTTAAAACTTTCCTAAAAAAAAAAGATCATATATATGAAAAAAAAAATTTTTTAGGAAAGTTTTAAAATGGGGGTGGGGGGGTGCGTTTAGTAGTGACCAAATTACGCGCCGAATACCTGTGGGAACTATCAGAATAAATATGGTACAGTGTAGGTGAAGTGATCGTGAGCTGGACGGGGTTTTCCCTATTTGATACCTTTTTTACTTTGCTGCAAACACACATGAAGTGCACAAACACACATGAAGTGCACAAAATAACAACAGAGAACCTATTTAAAATTTATTGTCACCACTTAAACCCAGCAAAAAAATTGATATACCATATTGATGGTTTCCAGTATGATTGCGAAGACAGTGTATGAAAACCTGTGGGTCTGTGATATTGAGTTGGACGTTTAACTCTGACTTAAAATCAAATAAGAGTGAGCCGGTAGATTGTCATATACTGACATGTGTTACCGGTACATACGGAATGGGCGTCCACCAGCAAATAATGCCAACAAATATATCTTCATAAAATTGCAACTGTCTGTCTTGTGATCAGAATTGTTCGACTTGATATCATCGATGGACAGGGAACCGTTTTATATTATAACATGGTGTTTCTTCATGTGAAACACACAATAACAGCGAGGATCGCTGGCAATGTATGACAGTACTGAATTAAACAAAACACAGTCTCAATTAGAATTATCGCTTTACGTCGTAGATCTACGTCTTTCTTCACAAATATGTCCAACTCGCCATCACTTTACCATATAATAGTCATAATATTTGTTTATTTTTGCATTATATTGTTGTGGTCACATGTACAAATATTGTTTTATTTCTGTATATTCATAAGTCAGTCATTATATTGCTTCTGTTTGGAAGGTACATGGGTTTTCATCTTTGATTCATGAAGTTAACAATTTTTAAAGGGACACTTGGCCATCTTTAGGTATTTATCAAGCATTAAAATTATCATGTAGATTGATTAATTCTGTTTCCTGTTGAATTCAAACCGGCTTGCATTTAATTAAATAAAATGGATGACTAGTACCAATATTTCAAGTTGTTCATTTTGTCTTTGTTATTCTATTGTAGGTTTCAATATGTTATTGTTACAATGTAATCATCAACAATTAGAAATATGCAGAAATGATTTGCTTTCAAATATTCGAATAATTATTAATAAAAATTTGCAAATATGCAAGTTATGTAGAAAAACTATGAAGATACGAGTTTCAAAAAAATCAAGATCGCCTTGTGTCACTTTAAACTCATTTCTTAATTATATTTTGACCGGTATAATTATGGTCATATAAAGCACATGGTTTGGGATTTTTATGACAATTTAATGATATGTCAAAAAAGAAATTGTTCTAAAATTTGAATTTTAAGGCATACATGCTCTGATCCATTACGTGGTCCGAGTATTAACTTCATACCCAATCCAACCTCTTCTCCAAGAAGCGAAAACGGGGTTGGCTGAGGTATGAAATAACACCTTAATTTTGGCTTTAAAGGTTGCATATGGTAAAATTAAAACATTTAATAGGTAATTTTTAACAGATTATCACATTTTTGTAGTAAAAACATGTTTTTAAACTTGTTTTATTGTCGAAATATCATTTATAAAATCCTGCTAATATAAGCTTTCCTATTGCTTAATGAAATTAAGGCGGGACCACGTAATGGATCCACGCCATCTGTAGTATTTTTCGATACATTTCATTTATTGCATAATTGCAGCATATCGTTTGAAGTGTGGTGTATCTAATGCCCGTTAACCACAATTTTTTGCTGTACTATTTTGAGTAGTATTACAACACTATTCACGCGTGCCTAATGCAATTTAAAGGGACACACGGCAATCTTGAAGTTAAAATTAGCATCTCAATTATTATTCCAGTATCAGTTGACTTTAATTAAACCTGCTTGCATGTAATTGAACAACATTTTGAGTTTTCACATATCGTCTGTTATTCTACCAAAAGTTCCAAATATATCATTAGTGCAATATAATCAACAGTCAGTAATATGTAATACGTAAATACATTTTGCTTTGAACTATTCTAATAATTAATATAAATGATAGCAAAAATACAAATCATATATAAAAAACTATAAAACCTGAGTTTTATAAAAAAAAAAAAATCAAGATTTCCATGTGTCCCTTTATATGTAGAGTAAAAAAAAATTCAACACATTCACTCTCAAGTCGATACCAGTTAGATAATGTGCTCCGGGTCTTACCTTCAGCGCTGACTTAATATGTTATCACCTGATAGTGATCCATTCTGTAACCAAGTTTCATTCACATCCACTTACATCAATGATATTGTCATTTGATGAATATGCTGTTTATAAAAGCTTGATCCGATAACTAATTTGCGCATGATTTTTTTTTCCCACAGCTTATAAATGTAAGTGAAAAAAATGCAAGTGTAAATCTCACAGGAAAGCATTTGGTTTTGGTCTAACCTCTGTCTCAGGTGTAAAATTGGCTATTTCCAGTCGTGTCAGAGGTTTCCCAGAAATACAGTTGTGGTAGAAATGTTTGAGAAATTCTATTTACTGGATAGAATACACAAAATACTTTTGTTTGGTAGAGGTGAAAACTGTCTTGATTCTGATAACTGTTGGGTTGGGAGTTTGGGACATTCTAATACAAATAGTATTTAGTGGTACTTTAAGTTTTTGTTATTCTCAGATATAAGGATTGTTTTGTTTGTTGTCGGGTTCACAAATGCACTCTCCAGTGTCAGGGTAACAAAACATTGGTTTTAACAGTCGGGTAATAACAATGTGATCTATGACATTTCACTTTTCAGTGGGGGTGGGGGAGAAGGGGGAGAGGAGTGTGGATGGGTGGGGGTTGTGATGGTGCTTTACATCTTGACATGCACTGGGGTCATCAGGGTGGTGGAGCGAGTGTGAGGGGGTGGTAGGATGTTTTACATATTGTAGTGGGGGTGGGGGAGGCGAATGTGAGGGTGTTTAGTTGAGGTGGGGGAGAGGGATGTGTGTACGTGTTACATATTGATGGTGGTAGTGGGGTTGGGGGAGAGGATGTGAGAGGGTGTTATATATTGATGGTGGTAGTGGGGTTGGGGGAGAGGATGTGAGAGGGTGTTATATATTGATGGTGGTATTGGGGGTGGGTGAGAGGGATGTGAGGGAGTGTTACATATTGATGGTGGTATTGGGGGTGGGTGAGAGGGATGTGAGGGAGTGTTACATATTGATGGTGGTATTGGGGGTGGGTGAGAGGGATGTGAGGGAGTGTTACATATTGATGGGACTGGAGGAGGTGAATGAGAGTGTATTACATACATATTGATGGTTGTAGTGGGGGTGGGGTAGGTGTGTGAGGGTGTATTACATACATATTGATGGTTGTAGTGGGGGTGGGGTAGGTGTGTGAGGGTGTATTACATACATATTGATGGTTGTAGTGGGGGTGGGGTAGGTGTGTGAGGGTGTTTTACATACATATTGATGGTAGTGGGGGTGGGGTAGGTGTGTGAGGGGGTGTTACATATTGATGGTAGTGGGGGTGGGGTAGGTGTGTGAGGGGGTGTTACATATTGATGGTAGTGGGGGTGGGGTAGGTGTGTGAGGGGGTGTTACATATTGATGGTGACACTTGGGTAATGAGGGAGGTAGAGGAGGACATTAGAGAGTGTTTCATATTGACGGTGGCACTGCACTAGAAATATCTCTTTTAGCACCTTCAGTAACATCTTTGAAACACACCATTTTACAGTGTTTTATTCAAGTTTTTGTCAAGGCCAGATTACATCTTTAAAGTCAGAATTTGAATTCAGATTTTTATAGAAAAACAACTCCCCTAAGGAATGTGCACAAACTACTGAGGGTGAACACAATCCTTACTATAGTATAAACCTAAAGTATATTATATTAATAATGGCGACTATAATAAGAGACATTTATATACCATTTATTGGTTGATCCCTTAAAAAGGTATAGAGTTTAGGGTCAGGATGTTACAGTTCTAGGGTCTTGGTGTAACAATATGATTAAACCTACTGTTTGCCGTCAGTAACACTCTGGACTTGGCCAAACATGCAAAGGCTTAAAAGGGCATTAACTCATGATGTGACTCAATTATACCATGCTGTTTTTCACGTTATCTTTTTACTGAAACTTTGCATTGAAACTTAAAAACACTGTAATCTGTTATTTTTAGATCACCTGATCCGAAGGCTCAAGGTGATCTATAGGATCACTCTTCGTCCGTCGTCGTCCGTCATCGTCTGTCGTTAACTTTTGCATCAAGACGACTTCTTCTCAGAAACCACTTGGCCAATTTTGACCAAACTTCACAAGGATGATCCGTTGATGAATGCTTTTCAAATTTGTTACAATTAGGTCCGCGCAAAATCCAAGATGGCCGCCATTGTTATATAAAGTCAACCTTAAAAACTCTTCTTCTCAAGAACAGCTGGACAGATTTTGACGGCTTTTCTTTTAAAATGATTGTCAATGCCTGGACTATCAAGTTTATTCAAATGAAGTCCCAAGGATTAGAAATGGCTATACCCCGGGGCTCGAAAGTTTGTTTTTTGGAGATTTTGCATGTTTTGCATCGACTTGTATAGGGAAAAACTTTAAACATCTTCTACCCTGAAACCACAAGTCACATAACTCTCATATATTACAAGTAGCATCAGCTTATCATCCTCTATCAAGTTTGTTCAAATGGTGACCCTGGGGTCAAATTTGGGCCCGCCCCTGATTCACAGTTTTACATTGACTTATATAGGGAAAAACATTAAAAATGCTTCTTCTCTGAAACTACAAGAGCCAGAGGTTTAATATTTTACATTTGCTATGAGCTATGGTCCTCTACCAAGTTTGTTCAAATGGTGACACTGGGATCATATCTGGCCCTGCCCCAGGGGTCACATGTTTTACATAGACTTGCGTAGGTAAATACTTCAAAAAATCTTCTGCTCTGAAACTGCAAGAGCCAGATGTTTAATATTTTGCATTTACTAAGCTTATGGTCCTCTAACAAGCTTGTTCAAATGGTGACCCTGGGGTCACATTTGGCCCATGCCCCAGGAGTCCCATGTTTTACATAGACTTATACAGGGAAAAACTTAAAACATTTTCCCTGAAACTACAAGAGCCAGGAGTTTAATATTTTGCATTTACTATAAGCTTTTGGTGTGTTCTACCAAGCTTGTTCAAATGGTGACCTTGGGGTCACATTTTGCCTGTGCCAGGGGTCACATGTTTCACATAAACTTATATAAGGAATATCTTTAAAAAATCTTCTTCTTAGAAATTGACCGCTCTATCAATTTTGACCAAACTTCACATGGATGATCCATAGGTGAATGGTTTTCAAACTTGTTAAAATTTGCGACATTCAAGATGTTTGCTATAGACAAAATACTTCAATAATGTCTTTTACACAGGAAATCTAGTGCTGTGTGTTCTAATCCCACTTGTTTCTTTTTTTTCCTTTCTTTTTTTTTAAATTGTAAGCATGGGGTCATGGGTTTAAATTTCAGTTGTGGGTGTTGAATGGAATTTAATGATAAAACCTTTTGATATAAGAGTTACTTTAGCTTGTAGAGCATCCACAGGCCTTCATGGGCCTCTTGTTCTTTATTATTATTAATGGTCGCTAACCCCTGGACTATCAAGTTTGCTCATTTCAAGTCCCTGGGGTGAAAGATGGCTGCAATAAAAAGTTTGTATATAGAGATTTTGCATGTTTTTACATAGACTTACATAAGGAAAGACTTAAAAACATCTTCAATCAGCATTTGCAAGTAGGCATTGCAAAGATCCTCAGGTGATTGATTCAGGGCCATCTTGGCCCTCTTGTTTAATTGACTGAAACTTTGCATTGAAACTGAAAAACACCATAATCCGTAAAAAAAATATTTCTAGCAAAATGTTCAAGACTTCAAAACAGTGTTTCGTTTTTATATTAACATCGTAATAACTGTTCATGCTGTTGCCTAACTAGTTCTCATAATGCTCCGTCTAATCAATAACAGCTAACCAATAACTAGAACTGCTTTGGAT